>JABFPN010000099.1:0-73938 GCA_022817305.1 Leptoteleia sp. ZL-2020 | reverse complement strand
TTTATATTACTTTTAATTCACAATGGTGAAGTTTATAAGTATGTCTGTATATAAGTTGTTTATATATATATATATATATATATATATATATATATATATATATAATTTATTTATAAATATAATTTTTATATTAATTTATGAATACGCATGTTTAAAATACCAGAATAAAACATTAATAAATAACAGTTATTGTTTGTACATTATATTTATTTCAGTAGTAAAATAGCTTTCGATAATAAGCATGATTAATAATAGTTTAATGTCCGAATATTAATTGTTGTCAGAAATCCTGTGAGGAGAATCACTTTTAATAGACCTAAGCGCATTTTCAGTAGCTTCTTGTATAATTTGACTTCTTATTCTGTCGTTACCTGGAAGCAAACAGTTCCAAGTATCGAATTTTAAATAATGATTTGAACAAGTACGCGGAGAAAAATTAAGAAAAACTGTTTCTCTTATGACAGAAGAATCGCTTTGCCTTAGCTGCGGTTCAACGAATGTCCTAATGATGTATTATACGATTCTCACATATTCAATGAATATGTTAGAATCACATAACACATCGTTGGGACATGGAAAAAGGATTTATTGGATTATTGTGGAATAAAGTATGTGAGATACTTCAACTATATATAATTAAAAATCTTATTTAAACATCCGTGTGTATTTACGTGATTAACAATACAATAACAAATGCATCTATTGCAATAGTTTTATCAGTTTAATTGAAAATAACACAATTAATCTGTTAAAAGAATGAAAATAAAAAAGTATTCGATAGACGTATTTAACTCAACGATGCCTTTACTTCTTACTCTTTAATTTTTCAGAGAATTCATCGTACGTAGGATCTTGAACATTCAACATCAAACTGTTGCTATCCAGGTAGAATCGATTAACCGATTGAGAAATCTGAAGAAGAAATTCAAAAAGTTAGATTATGAAGAATTGTGTTAAATAAGTTATGCAAAAGAAAAAAAGATTTACCGCTCGAGAAACGTTTTGCGACCCGCGAATCTTTCTTAACTTCAAATAACCAGGATTTTGACCAACAGCCATTCCTAAGTGCTCTGTGGTTAAGGAACTTATGAATCTTAATAACATGATTGTTTCATTTCATTTAAACAATATTGTTGAATTTAAAAAATATATATATTAAAAATATATAATTGTCAACTACCAAACTTAATAAGGGACAACAAATTTTATGCTATGAACAATCGGATAAAGTCTGTTAAAAAAAAAAAAAGAAAAACAACTACACAAAGAAATTTATAAATAATGTTGAAATATATTCGAATAAGAAATAATTAGAAAAGGATATCATTTTAGCAGCTTCAGCTTCACCCTCAGCTTGTACGATTTTCTGTTGTTTTTCTTGTATAGCTCTTTCTACTACGAATGCAGCACGTTGAGCTTCTTGCTGAGCAACTTGCTTAGCTTCAACAGCTGCTGTATATTCCTTGCCAAAACTCAGTTCAGTAATGGAAACATCATCTAGGATGATATTAAAATCACGAGCTCTATCCATCAATTCTTTTCTTACCATCATCGATACCTGTTGTCTCTGAGTGATCAACTGCGAGGCATTGAATTTAGCTACCACAGACTTTAATACTTCATTGCAAATGCTGGGCAAAACCTATAAGTTTTTCATTGTTATTGTTATCATTATTTTATAATTCAATGAACTACTATTTTTTAATTTTTTTTTTTTGTTTTAAGGATGTATTGGAAAAATTAATATTTCTGCTTTAAATTTTTTACTCATGTTCATATAATGAACTGAAAATTTAGATAAATTGATAATAAATAAATAAATAAATAAATAATAATGAAATTTCATTACCTTTTCATCGTAATCTAGACCTAGCTGACGGTACATAATTGGTAACATGCCAGAATCTGGTCGTGATAAAACTCGAAGTGAAATGTTTACCATTTGTAAATCTTTAGAACCTGTTGGGGAAGATATATTTCTTGGTCTGCTTCGAATGTCATATATTATTGGGTATTGGAACCAAGGTACACGAAAATGCAATCCTTCGGTCATAATATCTTTTTGAACACCTCTGATTCGAGAGAACATTATAGCTCGATGACCACCTTCCACTGTGAAATAAACATTAATTAACAATCCCTTTAAAAAACACACGAATTTTACTGGTTAACTTTTCAAGAAAAATATCTGAGTTTTATATACTCTAGACATGTTTATCAATATATGTTAAGAACTTTAACCAAAATCTTTAAAAATAAGTCAAAAAGTAAGTTTCTTAAGTTAAAGTTATTTAAATGAAATCAAATTATATGATTCGTATAAAGTTCATATAAAAAAATGATAATATTGTTGAAAACGTAATAAGATAGAACTTTAACCTGTATACATGGATTGAGATGCCCCATAAAATGCTGCCCCACCAAGAGCCAAAGCTACGACACCTTGAGGTTTAATATTGGCAAACATTTTGTTGTTGCAGGAAACCTGAAATAGTTGATAAAATAAATAATGTTCTTTTTTTCCTTGCTTTCAAATCTTAATCTTGTTTCGTTTACTGAACGTAACTATGAAACTTAACCTTACAATTTATACCGGACTGAATATCGTTCGAGATAAGATATAGTGAAGTAAAAAACTTTAATCTAGGAATTAATGCCTGACGTAATTTTTTCTTGTGAATTATATAAAATTACAATAAAATTATAACTTACTTCAACGCCGTAATAAAGAATACACGTGTATATATTCACGCAGAAATGCAAATTAACAAATACTTTAATTAACTTTAACACAACTCGCCTTCTTAGATTTTACCCCCTTTTGTGTTCGCATAGTCCTGTAGATGGCGATTGTATCAATCGGGGTGACCGACTCTTTATTGTTGCCGCATGCAAATGAAAGTTTTATACAAAATAAAATAAATAAACTTCACTTAATTAATAATAACAAAAGTAATTAAAGTAAAACTTGAAATTTAAATGAAAATATTTATATACATAAAAGTATTTATATGAAGAAATTAGAGTAAAAGATTAATTAAAGATCATAAATAAACGTTGCAATATTTGTAATTTTTTATAATATTTGTTTATTAAAGGGGTGCTAGTTAATGTTACTATTTTTTAACATTTTATACATATTTTTGTAATATTCTTTACATTTCAAAAACTGCTAAAATTGGGACTTTTCAGTATTTTTCATCGTTTTTCAGCACATTTTTCAGCATTCTTTTGCACAAAGGCTTCTTACATTTGAATGTAATTTGAAAAAATTGCGAATAAAGGATCCATTTTGAATTTTGTGCGAGAAATTTTACTTGCTCTAGAGTGGGAGGGGGACCAAGCGTAGATGTCGCTGTAAGTGAAAAACGTAGCCGCAGGCGTATATGGGAGTTCGTATCCCCTGGTTTACATCAGTTTTGTTATGGACAGTTGTGGACTCTTTTGTGTTCTCAAGTTCTGTTAGTTTCTTGTGTGCCCTTGAATGAGTAGCCTGTCAAGTCATCTGCGTTGTTTGAATTTCTATTTGCATTGGCAAAATTAATGCATTTGTGAAAGTACGTTAACATCCGGAAACTAGAAAAACTATTCTTACGCTTCGTCTCGGAGATTATTGCCACAAACTATGCTGACATCAAAATAACAGTGATATCTTGATGGTGAGATCTTCTTGCCCTTTTTTGTGTCCACATTCGAACCGTGCACAATTCTGTGATACTGCTTCTCGATGAGATTTTTTAATTAATACAATTACGAGACACGAATTCGTTAGGGCATCAATAATGGTACACACATCGACGCTACGATCAAATGATGGTTTTATACATTGTCTATGTGACGTAATGCACTTAAATATATTTCTAGTAAATGGTTTAAATGCTATTGTTCTCATTAGTACATTAGATTATATTGTTAGCAATTACTATTGCATTCTAATAAAATAAGTTTCAACTGGTTACATTTAACCAGTAATGAAGTCCTATTATGTACAGTCAGATCCATGCATTACTAATTAAATTTATATAAATTAACAAACCACCATGTGACAATCGTTATGCTACAAAAGGAACTCTTAAGATATTTTTGCAAAGTGAAAAATATATTGTCATTATATTTTAAATTCGTGTTTACCGAATGCTAATGTCCGCGTCACACACTTTTAAAGTTTGCTAAATAAGTACTTTTATTTTCTGTAGAATATAGCAGTGTTGAACAAAGTCACATATTATGCTTTTTTGAATATTTGTCAATTTTTTTTATGTGACATTGACAAAGGAATTTGTCAATGTCAAAATAAAGAGAATAATCTCAATATATTCATTTATTAGGAATATATCCATTATCTGAAACACGACGTTAAATAATAGATAGGTTGCTGCATTATTACACATTAATACTGTATACTTATTATGATGTATAGTTATGATAAATAACAATTGGCAGTCAAAGAGTGAGACGCTACAAAAAATGTTATCAAAGTTACATAGCATTGCAGAAATTTCAAAGATGCAATTACAAGACTGAATTTACTTGCCATTTAAAATTCTTTCATAAAATATTATTAATGTTCAGATATTGAGTAGTGACATACATTTTTAACTATAATTAATCACTTTTTTTCTTTTCAATTATAAACTTAAAATAAAACTAATTGTGATCTAATTTCTTGAAACAACTCATTCTTCATTTTTATTATTTCAGTAATAATATTTTGTTTCAAGAATTTTTTTTTATTTTGTCCGGATTTTGGTAACGCACCCTGTACACACACCGAACCTAGGTATATTATACTGCTTAAAAAATTGACAGGTATACATACACTCCTTAATGTTATATATATAAAAAAAAGTTAGTCACCTTAAACTTTTATAATAATTCTTGTGAATGTCAACAGGCTTTTCGAATGATGTCTGCTATTATACCAGGTGCGTGCAATGGGTCAGATATCAATGAAATAGATTATGCAGTAGAAAGGGAGAAACTTTTAGAAAATTTATTATCTGCTGTCAAAAAGTGCCACATAAGATTTGGCGGAAGAGTTGAATTGGCTACGGAGTCGGATACGTGCGTTACTCAACTGTGTTATGCTTTTGAACAAATTTTTGAACATGGTCTTCAGGTGAATTGTATCGAGAAGATAAATTCTGCTTTTAGGTAAACAACAATTGTTCACTTATTACAAGCATTTGCATATGAATTTTCTTTTAAATATATATAAAAAGTAAATAATAACAGTTCAAATATCAAATTGTCCATTCATATATTGTTACTGCTTTAAAATTATCAGTTATGAACACATTAGTTTTACGTAGTAAAACTATAATTACAACTAAACGAGTAAATAAACTAATATTTTGTAATATAACGTTGAAAATTGTATTGTAAAATAATAAATTGTACTTAACTTTATAGTTAGTATAATTGGCCTATATATTTGTTAATATTTTCAGACAAGTTTCTGATTTCGTTTCTGGTTATAATTTGAAAACGTCCGATATTGCGTTTTGGCCCTGTATTAAAGAGCAACTTACATGCCACGAGCAAGAACGGTTTAGTGTCTTACGTAAAGTTTGTACTGATTACGGTCGTGGAAGAGCATGGCTCAGAGCTGCGTTGAATGAACAATCTTTGGAGCGCCATCTACATTCCATACTCTGTCCTGAAAATTTAGTACTTTTTTACAAAGAATGGGCTTTCCTTTTAGATCAAGAAAAAGCTTCCATGTTACCCAATATTGCTGCAGGTGCAATAATTTTATTAGCATTTTCGATTGGTATACTCGGAATATTTCGATACTCTAACTACTTCCTTCCAAAAGTACAATTCAAATAAAAATATAATTATTCTTGGAGCACTTTTGGAGCAATTGAACGAACGCACTATTAATTTAGTAATACAGTTTACATTATTATATTATTTAATTAATTAATTTATTTGACACAGTATTATATTAACATAGTAATAATAAAGTATATTTAAATGTATTAAGTAGATTAGAATATTAACTTGATATTATTAATTTATTTTGTCATTGTTTTTAATTGTCTTTACGATAATTTATGATTTAAGGCCATTCTCCTATAAGTCCGTAATATTGCTCCAATGTGGTATAAATATTATTTCATAGATAAAAAATATTTCCTAAATATTGTCAATGATATTACTAAATTGTGTTAAAACATTGTGCGTCTTTGGATATATAATATTGTAGAATATTATTATAGAAATATTTTATACAAATAACACTGTTGGAAATTTAAAATAATGTAACTGTATTATAAATATTTAATAACTACTAGCATTACAAAATATTCATCAATATTATATGTTTGTAAGGTCATTATCTAAATTTACTTAAACATCATCTTAAGGGTAAACATTTATACATACACAGGAAATCTGAGTTTCAGCATGTATTTATTATTTATCATTCATTATCTGTACGCAGGTTTAGGATCAATTTTATTTGCAATAAGAATAGATAATGAAGATCTTAATGACAGTTCAATGAGAAATGAGCTTGCTCGGTGTAAAATATCACAATCCGAGCCAATTATTTCTGCAATATTTCCAGGTATTATATACAATTAGATATTTCATTTTATATTATATTTCAGTTTCGGTTCTTATGTTCTTACGTTTCTACACATGTTTCTACATATTTATCGCAGATTGGACTCATTGCGCTGTGGGGCGTGTCATTCCGCTGACAGTCCGTACTACGATGATGATACTCACTGAAATATAATATAACTAGAACGCGTGCACTCGGTATGTCGACCAATAAATGGGAAACGGTCAAAACCAGACTGTGCCTGTGCGGAGAGTCTTTATCTTTTTGACTCTTTTGCGCTCGCTCAGTGATGAAAAGTATAATAAGATCAAAAAGTTATTTTGTTTAAATATAATCATATTCGCGTAATAAAATGCTACAAAGTTGTTGCGTTAAAGGTTGTGAAACTTTTTGACATTCAAACATCAACAATTCATTTAACTGTGCATTAAAAATTAAATGAAAGAAAGTTAATTCATGCAGCAGCAAGAAAAGTTGCTGAACTGACTATACAACAAGGATAACCTATCCGCACTTTTGGTTTCTTTGCCTGTTTTTGTTACATGAATGCACGTTCCAGTATTAGTATATTTCAGTGATGATACCATGCAGTATTGTAGCAATGTTGGGCGTCATGTATTGTACGGCTTTCGAGCATTGAATCGCAGAATTGGTTTTTACAAAAAACATGAATGAATTAATGAAAATAGAAAAAAAATTATAAAAGTAATATATAGGATGATTATCCCTAGTCTATATATCAAAAAATATAAATTAATTAAATTCCGATTATTTATTCTATTTCCAGAAAGTTCAAATCGTGAAAAGAAAAAAAGGAAGATTCCAACCCATATTATTTCGTTCGATGATGATGACGATGATGATGCTAATCATGATAAAGAATTATCAGACATATCGACAAGTGCTCCACCAATTTATTTAAATTCTCCAATGGTTGCCGACAAAGATTCAAATTCTTCATCGCTTGCAGAAGTACAATCAGCATTGGACGCAAACAGTTTAGATTTCAATGATAAATCTGAAGAATGGAATCAAAAGTAAACACGCTTATCAATTTTATGTAGAGAAATTAATTACTTAAACTTTTGTCCTTCAATTTCGATTACTTTTCTAGTGAACCATTTGAAGAGGAAAAGTTACTGACTCCTTTGACAGATATTGGCAATATGGGTGGTCTTGTTCCTGTTTCTCCTTTTGAGACTACTCTTGATGATTCTTCTGGGCCGAATTATTTAGATGTAAGATTATTTATTCATTGTTCGTTTTACTTGTTTATTTCTCAATTAACAGAACAACTCTTTGTTATAAGTTACAATATAAATAAAGTAATGCATGTAATTGTAAGTATTGCATAAACCCATAGGGAATTATAATACAAATAATATACTAAAAGTAGAAGACTCCCCAACAATACCGTGGTAAATATTTGTGTATATTTATTATTTAAAGCCATTGTATATTAATAATATTGTATACATTTTAAAAAGGATGTCGAAGCAGCTGAACCAGCATTGGAAGCTACCGAGCCAATTATTGAAAGTCTTCCAGTAGAAAACATAGAGGAACCTGATGATCTGGAGACATTGCGCGCAAGATTATTAGCTACAACAGAAATACTCGAACAAACTCGTGAAAATGCAATAGCGTATCGCGCGCAGTTCGTACGCTTTCAGAGGCAACATCAAAATTATGTGGAGAAGCATGAATTACAGTTGCAAGCCTTAAATAGAGAAAATGAATTGTTACGCCAACAATTGCGGAAATATGTGACAGCGGTGCAAATGTTACGACGTGATTCCCATTCCACATCTGTGTCGGAGGAAGAAGCAGCACTGGATTACCATCGAGAAGCGCAACAGTATCAGAATAAATTAGTCCAAGTTGCAGAAATGCACGCAGAATTAATGGAATTCAATGCCCGATTGACTGTACAACTTACTACTAGGTATGAAATTTTATTTATTTAATTATAATTTATATTCAATTAACTTCATTTTATAGTTATAAATTTCTTAAAATAGTATATAATATTATTTGCAATATGATCTAAGCGAATAACAAATAAATTTTTGTTGGTTGAAATAAAAGGGAACGATTGGTGAAGTTATTACAAGCGGAACTGGAGTGCCTTCGAGGTCCTTTGAACGTGGATGATCTTCTTTCCGAGCCACCATGTCTTATTCACATATGGATCCCTTCTGCTTTTCTAACAGGACAGTCTTCTGATATTCATCATGTTTATCAAGTATGTATTTGCCAAATCTACATAAATCTTTGATATTAAAATATACAGGGTGATTCATTTAACTCGACAAAGCAGAATATCCCGAAAAAACACGTTGTACAAAAAGATTTATCAAGTCAAAAAATGACCACTCGAAAGGGGGACTATTTCAGGGTAATTATTTCATTTGTTTCAGATATATATTTGTATTCGCGATACAGAGTGGAACATCTATAGGAGGTACGCACAATTTCATGCTCTGTATAGAGAACTTAAAAAACATGACAACATTGTTACAACATTTGAATTTCCACCGAAAAAGACAATAGGAAACAAGGTAAAAGTCAAGTTTTTATCAGTTTAATATAAATCCCCGTGTGGGAATGAATTCCTGCAAACATCTGCAAAAGTCGGCATTCCTAATTTTTACAGCCTTTCAGACTTTTGCAAAGCTTTTCAGACCTAAAAACTATTCCCACAGGGGTCAATATTAAATTTCATAAGACGTTAAACAAGTTATTACCTCATTTTAATGTTTGTATAATTTCTTTAAAAAATAAAATACACAATTTTAAAGGATGCGAAATTTGTGGAAGAAAGGCGACTAAAACTGCAACAATGGTTGAGAAGAGTCGTCGGACGATTAGCACAATGTTCACCTGCGTTTTCATCGTGTCCAAGTAGACAAACTCTCGTTTCACTGATACCTTTCTTCAGGTAATATTAACTTATATAAATTTTACCAAATATTATGAATGATAATTTAATATCATTGAAATTATTATTGACGTTTCGTTTATATTTTATTATAGGATTATTATAGTAAAAACTATGTAGATTACGTTTTAAATTATAAAATAGAAATACATTTATGTATACAATAAAATATACTGTTGATATTAACAAAGTTATAAATTATGAAAAAATTTTTTTCTAGTGATCAACCGTCTAATGAAGATGCTAGGAAGAATGATGCAAGAAACACATGTTCATCATCGCCTCAGTATACGGGATTATAATAATGTGTAAATTTGGCGATATACAAATAATGTTAGCGAATTTGTACATAATGACAGAAATTTTATTATTGTTGAAAGTTAAGCTACAAAGGCGTAACATATTTACGCGAGCTGTGTTGAAATAGTGTTAATTATACACTGGGAACATTTTTATTTTTGTTAATTCTTTCTCTATAAACGAATATTCCTTTATAAAATTTATAAAATAAAAATCCATATTCCATTAAAGTTAAACAGTCTGAAAGCAAATTGTTTGTTATTTTTTATGCATTGCTTTTTTTATACATGATTTTGTAGATTAATATGAATGGAAGTAATGTAGAAAGAACCATGAAAAACTTTTTCAAAAAGTATTTTTATTAAAAGCTGGTCTTATAAATTTGAAATATATTAAATTCAACTAATTAACAATGTCTTTTCTGAATGTTGCTCATGTAAGGTGTATTTATTATTTGTGCTATATAATGTAACATTAATTATGTTCAATAAAATGATTTTTTTGTTTACAAAAAAGTTGTTTACAATTTTTTGTTTAAAAATATTATTTAGGAATAATCTTTAATTATTAAATAAGTTTTTATCTTTGTACAAGATACCATCAGTAAATAATAAACAAGATATGTATTCAGGGTGATTGTCACATAATTACATTTATTCCTTTTATATTATAACTTTAAGAGAATGTTGCAGAAAATATGTGAAATCATCTGCTGAAATAAGTAACTGGATTACTCAATTAGTTTTTTAATTGAATGGAAATCATTTCATGCGCGAAAGAAACATTATATCTCTCAGAGAGATATAATGTTTTCTCAGAGAGATATAATCTTTAGCAATTTGTACTATTTCTCATAACATAACTCTTCCTTACATTAATTTGAAGAATGTAATACACAAAATGAGATTAAACAGAAATAAATTTACAATCAAACTTTTGTCTCTAAAGTATTTTCTTGGGTTTTCGATTCATTCAAATTTGTTTTTTCATTAGTACCATTGTCTTCTACAGCATTTATCCTTTTCTCGTTTGGCGAAGTTTTTGCTATATCTTGAAGAAGTACATTAAATTCATGATCTTCTGCTAATTCATTTTCAATCATTGTTACACATTTTGTAATCTCTTCTACTGTTCCTTCAACGATAACGTTTCTTTTCTCAACTAAAAATATATTAAAATATAATTTGTATTAAATAATTTGTTACATTATTACAGGAAAAATTATTTACTACATTAACTTAAAAATAATAATTGTATAATTACTAACTTCCATCCATGATTGTAACAGAAGGATCAATGGTAATCTTAGCTTTTGAAGCTTTCATAATTTTTCGAATATTTTTTCCATTAATTCCAATCAAGCACCCTACATCACTCACAGGTATAAACATATTGAATTTATCTGTTACGGGCTGACTAGAAATTATATCGCGAATCAAACTTTCTGCTATTATAAGGCTTTCTGGTTTACCTCGAATCACACAAATGCGAATATTTTCATCAGGCTGATAATCCTGGAAAAATATTTGCGTTTGTGTTAATTTTCTAATCTCATTTATACGATTTCCAGCCCGTCCGATAATTACATTTACATAATCAGCAGGTACTTTAATTTCAATCGTAGTTTGTCTTGATGTTTTGATACGAATTTCCCTTGGATCCTTTGAAATTTTTTGCTACAATTGGTAATTTAAGTATATAAAATATAAGTAAGGCTATACGTATAGTTTGAAAGTATATTAAGTGTTATTCTATTTCATGTTTTTTTTTTTTACTTAACGTTAATAATGTTACAATAATTTTTTGAAATTGTACCTTTTTATACATCAAATATAAAACAATTGATCCTAAAATTGTTGTGGAACATATAAAGGTCCCCACTATCATTGGACTTGTCATGATACCTAAAGATTATTAATAAATGAATCTTACATTTTTCGATACAATAAATGAAAATAGAAACTTTGAGTTTATATATATAAAATATCTTTATTACAATAAAAATATTAATAAGGAAAAGGAGTTTAAGCATATAATTTTATAAATTTGAAACAGTTAAGAATTTATATTCAAAGTGTTTTTTTCATTTTAATATATTTTATTTTTTTTTTATTTATTTAATATAATAATATTTTAATATATTGAATTTATAGCATGTCATTTTTAAATTAAAAGCACAATTTAAATAAAAACTTGATTCTTTTGATTTATGACAGTACATAATTGTATGAAATAAAAGTAAAATATATAAAATGCAAAAAAAAATTATATTTCTTAAATATTGTACTATAAGTGAGATAACAATTAATAATTATTTTACATTAATTCAGAAATTAATAATGTAACTCATCTTTCTACTTTTAATAAAAAATAAAAGCTATTATTATCATAATTATGTTAACATGTATACTTAAATTATACTAACCTTTATTAGTCATATTTCATAACTGTAAATGAACTTCCAATTTATTTTTAGAATATTATACAAAAATAATACTATGATTTGTTTGCATTTATTTCAATGTATAACCTCAAACTTGTTTCTTTTTACCGGTAAGAATAACACCTTACTGTATTTAACTATATTGTTGTACTGAAATATAATATAACTAGAATCAGTAATGAGATTTTTGGCTCTGGCCTCGCTCTTGACGTTCAACAAACTGCTTTCAGTCACTCTTGTATAATACTATCTCTGTTTCCCACGTGTAACTGATAACGCGAAAGACAGAGATAGTATTATGCAAGAGTGACTGAAAACAGTTTTGTTGAACGTTTTATAGCCAACTTCAAGAACGAGGCCCGAGCCAAAAATCTCGTCACAGATGGCGTCTTCAAGTTCAAGCATTCACTTAAGTAAAAAAGGTTATACAAACAGAATTGTTTGTTCATTATCAGTTGAGTGCTTGAGAGAATTCTTTGAACATGAGGTTAAAGTGACACTAGATTTTTACTCAATTTAAAACAGAAAATAAGAAGTGAATAAAATTTTGTGGACATATTCCTGCTCTGAACAGAACTTATCAAAGATAAACTTTAATAACGAAGTTAAAGTGATCAAATAGAATTATATTTTTTGTAAAAAAAACTAATATTTCAAGAATTCTGTTTAATTACTCAGTGCAATTATTGTAAAATATTCATT
The DNA here is from genome assembly GCA_022817305.1 of Leptoteleia sp. ZL-2020. Classification (NCBI taxonomy): domain Eukaryota; kingdom Metazoa; phylum Arthropoda; class Insecta; order Hymenoptera; family Scelionidae; genus Leptoteleia; species Leptoteleia sp. ZL-2020. The sequence continues at coordinate 60,978 of JABFPN010000099.1, read as the reverse complement.
AATATTTCTAAAAGACGAACTGAATAGCACTATAAACATGTCAAGAAAGAAGCACAATATTGCCTACATTAAACCTGATGAACCCAAGTTTTTAAAACTTATGAAAGAACAAATTGGTTACAAAGAAGGACCGACCGTAAATACAAAGGTATTTAATCAAATTAAATTTTCAAATATTTACACATCATAAACTGAGAATAGTGGTATATGATAATATTATTTATAAATAAAAGATTAATTTAACAAAATGTATGTTAAAATTGATTCTCTAATCAAAATGATATACATTGTATTCTTGTATGTCTTTTAAATTGTAATTAGATTCAATTTCGAAATAAATGTAAAATATATAAAATTCCTCTATTGTGTTTTAGAGGGAACAACTGGAATATGACTCTGATAGCAATCGTTCAGATTGTGACGAAGAAAAACCTACTGTAGTTGTTTTAAAAGAAGGAGATTTGACAGCAGTAGAAGCAGAGGAATTTCAAATGAAGAAGAAAGAAGGTACACATTTGTTTCATTTTAATTTTGTTAATGTTACCTCCTAATAGGAAATAATATTATTACTAATATTAAAAGAATAGAATTTTTCTGAGGTTCAAAAGAAGTCTAAATGCTACTTACTTTTATATTACAGAAGAAGAAAACACGAGAGCTGATCTAACAAAAAAAATTGTTTTCAATAAAAGAAAATTGAAAACGGAAACATCAGACCACCCTAAAAGTAAAACGAAAAAAAAATCAAAAAAGAAAATTGTCTTGTCATTTAACGAAGAAGACGAAGAAGAGGTTTAGGATTAATCAAGAATGGAGATAACTCAGGTTTAATGCAAATACTGATACAAAGACAATGTAAATAATGAAGATTGGAATGAAATGCATTATTAGAAATAATATAATTTATATGTATTGTAAATGAAAGGAATAAAATGTTGTTAAATTTTATATATGCTTCAATTCATTTCTATTTCGGATACCTTGAACTTGTATTAAAAAATCGTAAAATTATCATAAAATATTTAATTTTGTAAAGCAATAACGGCATTTGCAAATTGTATTTTAAACGTATTACAGTTGCGCAGTAATTTTCTGCGTCGGAAAAGCAAACGTGTGGAAGTTTTCGCTTCCAAGAAAAGCAAATGTGTGGAAGTTAAGAGTATAAAAATTCTTGCAACATTACTTTAATTTATTAATTTGTATTTTGCTTTAATAATTAATCACAATTTTCTGTATGCAGAATGCGTTATAAAACGCAGAATTCTTACGTTGGTTAACGTGATTTCGTAAGCACCCGAAGTTGCCGCCAAGTCACTTTTAATCTAACGGAAACGCACCTTGAAACGGAATCGTTTTCGAGAACATCATAAATGTCGTCTTGATATTTTGTTATTTGACTACTTCATAACCTATATATTATATATAAATTAGATTTTTGACGGAATACTTTGCAAATGAAGTGTCGACTTAGTTTAAGTTTAAGAGTGCAAATATTGTCGTAATTTTCAGAATATAACAATATAATAAAAATGTCAATAATGAACAATACTATTTCGCAAGAAACAAAGAATGAATTTTCAGAATCCAATTTTGCGCTAAAAATTGCATTTCAGACTATGAAAGAGAGGTGTTTACTGTTACAAAATAGACTAGCTACTGTGGAAAAAGAAAATGTTGCTTTGAAATTGGAATGTAATAAAAATATCTCACTTTCCTCAACGGATATTATTAAATCTCAGGACCAAATGGCTATTAGAAAATTACAGGTACTTTAATTAAAATCTTAATTAAATTATAGACAATATTTATTTATTTATTAATAAATTATTAAATAATAAAAATAAGTAAATTATGAAATTCTTCTATTATACTGTATGGAATATATTTATTTATAGTTGCATAATATTGATATTTATACGTTGATTAAAAATTTAGTCAATTTATGTGTAACAATTATTAGTCTGGTTAAACGTTCATAACGATGATTTTTATCACATTTCTTTATAGAGAAAAACTTGTAACAAATTATGAAAATAAGAAAAATTTAAAAGCATTGATTGATAATATTTTGCTATTGGTTGTCATCATTTTAGATGTTTTCTAATGTTTTCAGGAAAAGATTGACGACCTAATGAGACAAAAGTTACAATTGACTCATAACATAGTAATGGTAGCTGCTGAAAATCAACAAATGTGGAATAGGCTAACAAGGCTAACCCAAGCAAATAAATCTTTGGGTAATCATTTAATTTTTGATCTTCAAATTATAAAAAAATATAAATATAATATATATCTATATTATATTTATAATATATAAATATAATAATAAATTTGTATTTGTTATAAAAATAAAAATATAATAAAACATGAAAAAAATAAAAGAAAAAATTAAAAATTTAGGGATTCTCTAAGAAACAAATTCTGCAATTGATCTTGATATTTTATCTCTTTCCATCAAAAACAAATTTGAAATGAAAACTGAAATAATACAAAATAGTCATTAAAAAAAATTTAAAGATTAATGTTAGAAAAATAAAATATATAACATTCATAAAATTACTTTATTTACTAATTTATTAATTTATTTCAGGAAATAAAGAACCAAGTTTAGAGGAAATATCACTGAGATTAAAAAATAGCTTTCTTTTAGAAAAATCTGAATTGGAACAGCAATGTGCTGATGTAAGTAAATTATGAAATAATATTTCTTTAATTAATGACACGTTGTAGTATACTAAACATCAATTATACATTTTCTTGAATTTTAAAAAAGTTTTACTTTCTTTAATTGACTTACAAACTACAATGATAGAAAAATATATTAATGATTAGGGTTTTCCATTTAATTTAATTTTAATATTCTGATTACATCTGAAATTATCTATTTTGTTGTATAATATAATTTTATTGTTATTAGATGGTGGAATTACAAAGTTCTCATTTAAATTTACAATCCATTGGATTTACATATCCAGAAGATAATGATAAAATTTCATCGGATCATTTAAAGCATTACGAATCTCGATTAACTCAGTCGAAAGAAGCTCTTATGGTACAAAATGAAAAACTTGAAAAAATTGTGAAATACTTTGAAAAAAAGAAAGGTGTGTATAAGATATTGAATTTATGATTCAATTATTTTGCTTTTTTATATATGGAGAAACAGGAATGTTGTGGCGACATACTGAACCATTACCCAGTAAATAAGAAATTTTTAAAAATTATTGAATGTACAAATAGTAATTAAAATTATTTTTTATTTATAAAGAAATTTATTCTGCGCAGGTAAAAATTGTAAAAATTGTCAGAAGAATGCTGCTAAGAATATGCGCCAAATAGGTATACAAATAACAATGGATAACACTACGAAAGAAAATAACTATACTCAAACCAGTATATCGACCCTTGAGTTTGATGAAAATTCATGTGCAACAGAAAAAGACGAAAACAATGAAAACCAAATATGTCCTTTATGTGGACAATGTTTCGGGCAATTATCTTTCTTGGTATTTAACGAACATGTTTTAAGCCATTTTTCAAATGAATGTATTAATATATTCTGATCAATCAAATAAATGTTAATATATAAGTTAATAAAAAAAATTATATTTACCTTGGTAAAAATAAGTTTGTAATGCATTAAATCTGCAAGGGTCTGAAAAAAGGTCTGAAATGACCAAATTTCGGGTGAAAAGTAATAAATCTTAAACGTGTAAGACCTTTCAAATTCATTATAGATTTTTATTTTTATCAGGGTATTTTTTAGGAAATTATATTGTAAAATGAAATGGTTTTGTTGTAATACAAATGAAAAACGTAGTGTAAATTTATCATATTAGAAATACTACAAAAAATTATATATTACTAAGACTATATTATTTTTGTACTTGTAAATAAACAACAGTTGACAAAATATTTATAATTTAACTCAGAATATTTCTAATATTGCACAGTAATGTTTTAAAAGTGTAATATTTATAGATATAAATGTTAATACATTTAAGGTGTACATTAATGCAATTGTCAGCGGTCTCAGTTAAGGAGAAATTATTAAAAATTATTAAAATACATAAAACGTATTAAAACGCTTACAGCAATATTTTATTTATAAAAAGTTTAATAATTTACTTCAAAAATTTCCTAAGTGCATGACAATTCTATGTTCTCTATAATTTGTAAGAAGTTTTAAGACAAGTTTATGCGTTTTAATCATTCTTAATAATTTATTAATTCCTGGAACATTTTATATTATCTTTATTTGCAAGTAGGATTTGAACAAATTATAATGTAGTGACACTTATCGATAGAAGAATATTTTGCTATACAAAAATGCGAATTGTATAATATAATAGTCACTACTTTTTTTTGTAATTTTACAACAACATTACCTCGAATTTTCCTTCCAAAAGTTAGTAAGAAAGATTTTTTATTCAAAGGAAAAAATATGTATTCTGGCAAGTATCGAGAACTAAATGCGTGCCTCCATAACTGAATGATTGATAACCGAATGTGCATATATAACTGAATGAATTTCAATAATTGGGTAACAAAAATTGCGTTTTTGGGAAGGTTTATAAAGATTTGTGATTTCCGAGGTGTAAGAAATGAAAGTGTGTAACTTTTGCTTCTTTTGGCAAATTATTAATACGTATATTGTACAATGCGACATTTTCTTTTCATTAAATTCTCAATTAGTGAAGAAATATAAATATTCCAGGTTGAAAGAATCACTCTGTATGTAAAGTGTATAAAGACAACAAACTTGTTATGTATATTTATATATATTTATAAACACGTTAATTACATTATTATCTATCAACTCATCAATTGTGTTATTCCCATCTCACATCACCAAAACATGTTAACGTTAAATTATCGTTGATTATCAAACGTATCCGTGAATCCTTCATGATTTCGTTTCTTACTTCAGGTGTCATTTTGTACATCAAACAAATACAGAATTCTAAATTACGTACTATCTCCTTATCGAATACTGGAATTTCGGTTAAATCAAAATATAACTTTAGAAACATGTCGTAAAATTCTTTGCAATAATTTAACACTCTATGTTGGTAATGTGTTAAAAAGTGTTTAGCAGTCTGTAAAAAATAAATAATTTATAATTAATTAAATTTATATGAATTTTGCTTTCGTTATTATATGGTATTATTTATAAGAAATCATAAAATTTTGTAATAGTAATGTTTTTATTTAATTACCTCTAGAGTGGCTTTTAACGTTTTAACATCCGTGTGATTTCCAAAGTATTGCGACAATATTTTTACTAATTTTGAACACCATACAGCACATCCGTGGTTAGTCCAATATTCTGGTAAATTAGACATATATTGTAATCTCGCTTCGTTATTGCTTTCAAATTCCATATTAGATAAGATGATTTGTATAACTGCGTTTCTTCTACTCCACTGTAAAATATAAATAAAATTTGATTAGTTTTCAAAATGATACAATCAAATTTCATAATATCCTTGTCAATCATTCTCATTTCCCATGATTTTCTCTTATGTTATTCACCATTTTCTTTATCTATCCAAAAGTTTTATTAAAAAAAATGATATAAATTTTACCTCAAAATTGTTATCTATAGAGTCATCCATAATGTTTAAAATCATTGCCATGCATGGCAGTAAAGTTTGTAAATTTGCTTTGTGTTCTTTTATTATTAATTTTGATAACACATCGTACAATAGTACATCATATCCTCTTTCCGCAAATAACAATTTTTCCTGAAAAATATAATTAAATATAAATTAATCGAACATTTGTTTTTTCATTTATTAAAATGAGTTACAAGGGATTTTGATGGTGTACACATTTTATTGTACATTAAGACACAACTTTCAAATGTCAGTTTAAAGTTACTTTTTTGCAATATTTGTAAAATTGAATATCATAGATCAGAAAACTCAATATATGTATATGTGTATATACAAGTGAAATGGTAATCGCAAGATAATATTACCTTAGAACAGTGCGTTAAAATAATTTTAAGGAAATCCAGTCCCATTGATATATTTTCCTCTTCAAAATCATCAGTAATAATTAAAGTTGTTGGAAGTATTGCGTGGATATGGTTAAACATTTGTGGTTCCTAAAATTAAAATATTATATATTAAGATTATTATTTTACAGATAAATATGATTAATTTAGAAGAAAAATGGAGGGGAAAAAATACATACTCTGATTTGATATATAAGCCACTTGTAACAAGTTACAGCTGTAGGATACATTTTCCATGTGTTCTTTTGCAATTTTTGTTGTAATATACTTAAAATATCTGCCAGTAGTTCTTCGCAATAATTCAGAATTTGACTAATATTACTGCAGTTGTATAGAGTACATAAAAGCTTGCAAATTTCATTTGTTATAACAGTTGATAGTTCATTATTATATGGAGTGCAAGTGTGATGTTCTCCACAAACCATAATCACAGCTGAACGTAAATTACGAAAAGTTGAATTAAAGTATTGCGTATTTTCACAAATGGCTCCTTGTACTAATTCTTTAATGTTACTTAATTTTTCATCGATTTGAAGTCTGTAGTCTTGAAAATCATCTTTTGTTAAAGGTCTTTCGTTGCCAGAAGCAAATTGTGGAAAAAGAGTATCGTCAAGAAGTTTAACGTAATTATATTCAAAATCAGTGGCATTTGTTATGTGCATACTTCCAAAAAGCCCAGTCAGTCCTTCCGACATTATAGTAAAATAATTGTTGAGATTGAGATTGAATTAAAACCGAAGTTGTAAGTATTATTTAACAGTCAAATATTGAATGTAAATCAATAATGTAATATAACAGCTATTGTATATATTTGATATATGCACCTTTGAATATAATAAAGTATTTGAATGGGCTACAATTATATTAAATCTGAAAAAAAGAAAACAATATTATAATATTATATTTTCAATTTATAAAATTTGTTGTTATATTATTATGTTTTAAGACCATCCTAGTATGAATGGATATCATAAGATCATAAGATATCCTATAAATATGTTATACTCAAAAGTGAGAAAATTATATTTTTATTCAAACAAAATATCCCAATAGTTATTGTTATTACACACATATATAATGGAACTGAAAAAAAAAATTAAAGAAACAAAACAAATTAAAGGAAGAAAACAAATAATATTGTTTATTTACATCTAAATAGCATAAAAATAGATGTAAATATAAAACAAAAACAAAGCAATGTTTACATTTTGTAATTTGAAAACGTTTCGTTTTTCAGTCCTGTATATATATAATAAGTTAATATAACATTTTATATTGTAACAATTATTTAAACTTTTAATATGAATTATGGGAAGTAAACGTCAATATTTTTTATTAGCAAATTTTTACAGCTGCATATTAACATGCATGTCAAAATTTGACAACACAATATATCAGTATGTTACAAAAATAATTTAAACCATATATAAATGTAAATTAAGTTGACTTTAAAAATAAAACAACTAATACCTGTGAGAATTGTCAATTATTACTATTTCACAATGAACTTAGATTTAACTAACAATAATAATGTTTAAAAATTAATTTTTTTAACCGGTGGGTTACTAGAAAATTTTAAAGGTTACGTATACAAATACATCTATTGTAACATTTTGCTTTTTAATGTGATGAATATTCTCTATATTTGGGATGAATATTAAATGGACTGTTCCCACTGAAATATAATATAACTGTGGGTCTATTTTCTAAATGTTTAAACGTTTAAACTAATGATTTTGAGAAGCATTCCGCCTCATCTAGAGCTTGAACTCGAATTGCATTTCGTAGAACTCATTTTCAATTGAAAATTAAAGTTTCGGCTTAAACTCTGAAGGTATTAAAACAAAAATTTACGGAATGTTTTAAAATTGCAAAAATTATCTAACCTAATTCATAAGTAAGGATAAAGGTTATGGACAATAATTTTGACACCTTTTCAAATGTTTACAATTTGTCAAAATTAAAAATGATAGAGAAAGGAATATCCATCTATCAAGGATTTTAACGTTCTAAAACTTTACTGTTAGTTGACTTGGTTAGTGTTCTAAAAGTCACGTATAGGGACTTTTAAAACATGAAACGCATGTAAATGCAGCTGCAATATTTAAATTTAACGCGATGCAATTAACGTGACTGAATATCTCGGAAAAGCTGTTAAAATTCGAAATTTTCGAACTTTTCACAGCTTCTTACATCTTTTCAACGAAATTCAGAGAATTATTTCTGTATGGGGAAAAGAGGCACAATCGGTGCACGTGTTACAAAAATAAATTTATTTACCTACGATAATTATATTATTCGTATCAATAACAAACTATGCAATCAATTTAAATAAAAGCAATTCCTCGATAGAAATAACATTTTAAATTTTTGTAATAACAATTTTAAAACATGGGACAAATTGTATTGATATATGGAAACTAAAGGCATGGCGTATTCGGTAAATGACATTATAATATTTTGTGAGAATTTGTCTCTTTTCTTTTTCATTTAATGTTAACTTGAAAGAGAGAAATGAAACATCAATAATATTTTCTGAAAATCTTTTCCGAATACGCCAGCAGTTAATAAAACAATTCAAATATTAAAATAAGTAATATATAAAATATACTTTTGTTTGAATTGATTTGGGCCCTGTGAAGGACCGATTGATTGTTAGTCCTGTGAAGAACCGTTTTCCATTTTCTTTGTAGAAGCCCGATGAAAATCAGGGATCTGTGGTCTTGTTGGCTTTCGGATGATGTATTGTTCCAAAATATCTATCTCATCATTGACTTGTGGTTTTGACACCACTGATGGATTATCTATTTTTTCATTTGCCATTTTCGCAATCTCCTCACTAAGATCCAAATCTATAGGAGGAGGAGATGGTACGCGCAACTGCATTTTATTTTGGTCTTTATTTTTTGGTTTGCGCTTATATGGGTGATTTTCCCGGCGAGCGTGGAACAAAGCCAATTTGGAACTTTTTGGACCTCCCATTACTATATTTATTAGCTACAAAAAATATATTATTAAAAATACATATTTTCACGGCCGTACCAATCAGATTCATTGAATTTTCCGCTTGGATGCGCTCTACCAAAATACATTACGCTAAACTACGTTAACTAATTCCGAATTTAATTCTCTTACCGCACACTTGGTAAATTTTATTTATTTTAAAATTCTTTTAGAATGAAACAAATGTGAATATAAACATGAAGAAATGGGAGTATTTAATAACCAATTTATATAATATTGTATATATTTATGTATTGTAACACGGTAGGCGCCACTGGTCGGCGGTCATAGCTGAACGGGGCCCACCGGTTGATTTTTAATCTCCAACGGCTGAGGTATATACGTGTTTATTTAAGGTGAAACATCAGTCGTTTATTACTAGATTAGTGCATTTTTAATTATTTTCACAGAATAATTTAATTATTAAAATTTCTCGATGATAAGCAATTTGTTCAATATGGGAGGTATTGATTTAGTGGGAAATATTCACTTTTATAGTATGATACCACTTAACTTTTGGAAGTCGTTTTCCAAGTGGGAAAAAAAACGATTTCCAAAAGTTGAGCTGTATTACATGATAAAAATTGTGTTTTCAAGGTGATGTAGTTTTTCCCGAGTTAAAAGAATCGTTTATCATTTCAAAATTTTTAATATTAATTCATTTAATAAAAATAAATTAAAACACCCTAACTCCGTGACTGCGATTTCACCTTAACGTAAATAGAAATCTAGTAGTACCCTTTATATTTCTTTTCCGTGTTAGTATTTGTCAAGGACAAAGTGACACCCAAGTGTATATTATTATTGTTTTAATAATAATACAAAAATAAAAAAAAGATAATAAGTCATTATTAATTATTTTTGTTGTTAAATAAAAAGAGGCATAATAATAATATTATTATTATTAAAACTAGTAATAAATAAATGGAATGCCGTTAATTCAGCGCGAGCCAATTTCACAGATTTACAACGTAAAACAAATTGGGTAAATACCCGGGGAGACTTTTACTTGTTACATACAAGATGCATATGCGCCTAACTGCACTTACAATCAAGCATTGTAATTTAATCTGCGATAAATTTATATTTGTCTTTATATAAGAGTCAGTTTTTGCGGCGAAACAAATCGTAAAGCGTGGCGTGAATAGATGTGTCCAGCACGAATGGACAATGTTTCAATTATTGGCGATTGTAAGTCGCCAACTGTCGATTGCCCAGGTTTATAAAAACCATTCGATTTGAGGGAGTGCGACCGGTCAATCAATTGACTCGGACACTCTACTTGTTTTCAGATGAATACATGGTCACTTGTTTCATAATATATGCCTGTTTGTTTTACAAGGGGGATAGTGTTGTTTCACAATTATTCCCATTTGCATTTCATGACTAATATAAACAATGCGTGTAACATAACATTATAGTTACTTTAATAACATTTACTGTATGGAAATATTAATTTTAAGAAAGTCCAATTGTAAAATACAAGTTATCATTAAAATTAGCCGTATAGTATAGTCCAGATAGAACATAATGTAGAAGGGATATTAAAGAAATCGTTTTATGAAAATATACTGCCGCAAATATTTTATGTATCATCCCATGTTACCAGCATTAAAATCTCGACAAAAAAAAAAGGAAAAAAAATCTACCCACCAAGATGGATGGATAGGCCCCGGAGGGATTCGAACCCTCGATCTCCTGTTTACTAGACAGGCGCTTTAACCAACTAAGCCACGGCGCCACTTAGTTGGCAAGTTAAGACAGTCAAAAAGAACGCTCGGTATTCACGTTTTCATTATGCAACTAATTAGGGCATATCATTCTGTTCACATAAATACATTTTTTATTATATATCGATATATCGATTGACAACAAGTCATTTATTTTCAATGTCACCATTTACTGTGTATGTAAACAAACTAATTATAAAAAAATTAAAATTAATCGTGTTTTTTTTTAATTAGTGAATAGTTCATAAGCAGATTTAATTAGTGATAGTATAATATTTTGAGTTTGTTTTCTTCTTCATTTAATCTTATTTATATAATTATCATTTCCCGTGTAATTAATAGTTACTTTATAATTAACATATCATCCGAGCAAACATTTATAATTTGAAATAGAGATAGTTTGTCATAAAATGAAATTTAAAATGTGATTTAAAGGGCTATCGCCTGACAATAATGGCAAAGCCATTTTTAAGTCGCCCTAATCGTCATACGATTTGTCACAGTTGCGGTTTGAATTGGTACAAGTGTATTCCATAAATGATTTCAACGACCACAATTTGAAGGTCACTGTTGTAACATTTTTTGCATGTTTTCAAACAATGATAGCTGTCTTCATAATTTGACAAAGCGGAACAAGAAACACATGCCACTTTCTTTAATTCTAACATTGTATGATAACATTTGAAGAATTGAACATATGTATTGAGTTTGATTAATGAATTATTGTAAATATACATAAAAAAATTGTATAGTGACACTTTGACTTTTTTACTACAATAGAAGTTTGTCAGCAGATATTTTACTAGATATTGATTTGCACATTTTGCTATTCTGGGTACAGTCGAAATTGAAATGGCTTGTATACAATTTTAGTTTATTGTCATATAATCAATGAGGTTGCTACAATATCTTATTCCATTCAAATAAGCGGCGATCAATCACGAGTTAAAAATTCGTACTGCCTTACGCAATAGAATTGACAACGGCACTTCGCCATCGATTACTTTTCAATTGATTAAATGTAATCCCACCATCATATATATATATATATATATATATATATATATATATATATATATATATATATGGGGTGTAAAACATTAATTTTTCATCCGACAACAAGCACTCTCAATCATATTTTTCTACCAGAAATGATCAGTTAAAAATGTTAGAATCAATAATTCTCTAAAGCTGATTATTTAAATTTAAATAAAATTGCACATTCAGTATTGGATATATGAAACGTTGAAATCATTTATGCAGATATTTTATATTAGTTACCGTATTAGTCTACTTATAAGGTAGAAAATACACAAATTGTTGTTAATTTCTGAGAATTTAAAAGCACGAGTCATCTGTAATATTATTTTATGTTAAGCCCCCAAATAAATATTATGAATTACAATAACATGAATAATAAGTTGAGATGAAAAATATATTAGTTTAAATTGCTTTAATCCCTTATATTTAACCTGAAGCAAAAGAAAGAGAGCCGACGCAGCGGAGGAGCTAACAATAAATACAACGCAAAGAGAGGACAATGGAAAGACACGCGACCAGCAGAGCACCCCATTTTCTACCGAATTTTTTTTTTTTTTCTTTCCCATTTCTTCAGCTCTATTACGCCCTCACTTTTGCTGCTCGCTGACCATAATTGGTGTTAGGTTCGGTCTTTTCCTCTTTTCGTTTATGAATATTTTATTTGTCTTCAAGAACAAAAAGGAACACCACATTGTGAGTAAACTAATTGGTGTATAAACTGGTTCGTGTATAATACGAAACAAGGATTTATTTTCGAGAGTCGAGTAATTAAATACTAATTGCAATATTTTACATGAGAAAAGATTGAGCAAAGAATGAGAAGAATGCACGATTTTTGTATGAAATGTAAGCGTCTTCTTTCATGATTTTAATATTTTGAGAAATTAATCTTATTTTCAATTGAATCCAATTATTAGAGTTTTAAAATACCTTAAAATTCTTGTAAATTTAGTCTCCTTCTTATAGTTTCAATTGAAATATAGATTTCCTTTTTTCGTATATGGCATATATGTCGACTATATAAAATGTTTTCAGGGGTGATTCACACAACTTACCACGATTGTTGGAGCTCGTTTGTTGCGATAATGTGTAACTTCAACACTTTGTTAGAATCTAACTTTGTAAGAACGTTTTGATAACTTCCTTGAAACACTTTCAAAATCAAAGTATTCAAAACCCAATAGTTCAGCACTTATAAATGCTTGTTATTTGTTTAATCACCCCTCCAAACCACAATTAAAACAATGGAATCGTCACTGATAAAAAAGGGATTAAATTGTTGTTGTTTTTTTTACTGCAGCAAGCTAATTAACAAGAATCATTTATGAAAATTATCACGCTTTAATTAAATTTTATATATTCACTTATAAGTATTCATTTTTATCTATTTATTTTTATTTAATCTAATGATACAATATTTTATTATCGCTTTAATTAAATTTTATATATTCACTTATAAGTATTCATTTTTATCTATTTATTTTTATTTAATTTAATGCATAGCTTTCTTTGGGATTTTTCCAAATTATGTGTAATTCAAGTATGAGAGATCATAAAAACATAATATTTGTGTCATTTTAAAATATTCAGTAGAATATGTATTTATACCAAAGTTAACAAAAAAATACGTGACAATTGCGTTATTACATTGAATTAGTATTTATTATAGGTTGTCTATAGTTCTGACCTATATTTAGCTTTAACTCTTTGAACTGCCGATTAAAATTGAAGAAAAGTAATATACCAGTTTTGGTTTACATTTCCTATAAGTAAGTAATTTTCGTAAAAAAAATCAAGAGCTGGGACTTTGCTGGTCCAGAATTGTTTCCTAAATTTTGCCAAGATTGGTTTTACTTCGGTTGACTAACGGAACTGTAGAAAGCCATAACTGAATCGGTATTGGCCCAGAATTGTTTACTATGGTCTGGCAGCCAGTATAGGGCCAGAATTGGGCCATTTTTCCATTACTGGCAATTTCCTATTGGGCCGTTTGATAAATTGCAACGTATATAGGAAATCAGTGATGATACTCTCACACTTAGAATCTTTGGAAAACAAATTTCATATTATACAAATAAATTTCTGAACAGTGCTTCTAAAAGTTTTAAAAATTACAACATGAGTCGTACTGTTCAGAAATTTATTTGTATTATATGAAATTTATTTTCAACAAATTCTAAATGTGACATTATCATCACTGATTTCCTATATACGTTGCAATTTATCAAACGGTATTTCTCTCGGTGTAGGTGTAAAATTTTATATAATCTTGGAACTCATTCTTATAAAAATATAGTATATCAATAATGTTTTTTTTGGTTTATTATTTGGAATCGTTTATTTGTCCTCCGTTAAAAAAGCACGGATATCGTATCTACACTTTCTTTTACGCGAATTACAAATTATTTTGTCGACTGTAAAAACATGCGCGTATCTGTCTACTAATATCGACTATAATAAATAAATAATTCAGTCATAATATATTTTTTACTACTCCTCTTTAAGAAAAAAGAGAAGTTTATCTCGTTGTTTCATAGTTATTACATTTTTTTTATACCTAATTAACATATAATGCCAAACATTATTTACGAACTTCGAGAGAGTGCATTGATTGTACATGCAAGGTTTACGGGGCATTCACCCTAGTAGATTTAAAACCGGGCTTAACAAGGGTTGAGCCCGGGCGTGCCCATATCGGGTATACCTAAGCCGGGCCTATCAAGCGCGTTCATATATCAACCTATCTAGGTAAATATGTATGGGCCCAGATAGAGCCTTCTAAAGGCCTTATATCGGCCCTATGTGGGCGTGTAATGCCTTACCAAGGAGTAGCCTATAATCGACGCAATGAAGGTCCTTTGTAGGCATGACTACGAATGCCAAAGTTAACCCAACCTAGCTAGGCCCAATATTGATATTCCTAGGTGTACCAAGATAATATAAAAATGTTATTTTTATATAAAATTGTGTAATCTTGCTTGCTAGAAAATGTTATTGACCTTAATATTTTCTATAATACACACAATTTTGCATACAAAAGCATACATTTTAATTACTAAAGTATAAAAACATATTTCTTTACAACGAATTGTGACAATTATTATTTTTCCATTTATAAGAATATGAATCATAAGTCAATATAATGTCTACTTATTTTTGTATGTTTTTCATTTTATTTTAATAAATTCAATATGTATTTTTATATTACAATAATAACTTAATTAATTTTTAATATATTTATTTATAATACATTAGTTATTATTGTAATATAAAAATACATATTGAATTTATTAAAATAAAATGAAAAACATACAAAAATAAGTAGACATTATATTGACTTATGATTCATATTCTTATAAATGGAAAAATAATAATTGTCACAATTCGTTGTAAAGAAATATGTTTTTATACTTTAGTAATTAAAATGTATACTTTTGTATGCAAAATTGTGTGTGTTATAGAAAATATCAATAATATTTTCTAGCAAGCAAGATTACACAATTTTATTTTCATTATTAAAAAGAAACGGCAAGAGAGCCAAAAATATAAATATATAAGTAAGATTTAAATTCGTAATAAAAAAAAATTTTTTTTTTAAATATTTATTTATTTATTTTTGATGGAGTTAGGTAATATAATGATTTAATGTCAAATGCCATTAATAAATATATAGTAACAAAAATAAAATATTATTAATAAATTGTAATACTATAAAATTAATTTATACATAAGAAAAATAATATAAAAGTAAAATAATACCAAATAAATATTGAAAAAATATAAAAGTTTATTTCATTTTCCTTTATGTACGTTTTATTCAGTTGTGTAGAAAGTCGGGCAATTTTTTATAGGCCAATCTGGGGCCTGCCTTGGTTTTTCAAGTCGGGCGTTCTACGGGTTAAGCATTACACGCCCAGTTAGACCCGAAGTTGGGGCCTAACTAGGTCCAAACTTGAATTTAGACATGCCGAGACGGGGCCAGGAATCAGCCCGGGCTTAAAATCTACTAGGGCATTTTGAAGGCCTACATCGTCGCCATTGATAATAAAGTATTGTCACTAAATTGAACCAAAGAGGTAACGTTGATCCTGGACTGATCGCAATAAGGCAGCCAAATCGTGCATTATTAAGGAAAAGAAATTTTTTACCACTCAATAAAATCTCAACAATCTAAGAATATTGATATTAGTATTAAGTAATTTTTTAATTTTAATATTGTTTTTATATCGGACAAATATTTTTCAAATCTGTTAGAAAAACTACGACTGTAGAGCCAGGATCATAAAATTCCCAAATAAAAGTTTCATCGTGCGAACCATTTACGGATAGAAATGTCATGTAAAATTATAAACATATTTAGTGGCTAGAATACCTAAAATTTTCATCTTACCTATATTCATGTTAAAAAAGTATTAGTTTTGCGTTTAGACGATACAAACGTTATATTTGTTTGTTTGAAACATGAAATTTTCATGTTAAAAGTTGAAACAACATAACTTGATGCGAGATTGTTCGGTGGTACCACCATCATCACTTTGTTCAGTCAATAAATATACGTGGGACCAATATGAAATTCATGTTAATGTAACAAGAATGTCCAGAATTTTATCCACTAAGGCTGATAATATATAAAGCAAAATCTTATACTTAAAGTTTTGTTTTTATTATTTAAATATTTTTAGAAGATTTAGGAATTAAGGAACATGCGGGTAATTTCGAATTTCATTCCCTTTTTAATGCACAATTTGTATGTCGAATTGCACGATCATTTTCCACTAGATTTTGTCAAATGTTTCAAGATGAAATTAAACAATTTAAAACAAAGCACGGTTTTTCTGTTAAACTTTGTATCACAATTCTGTAAAATTATAGATATATTAATATTATCAGATAAATATAATATTTCTTTTCTCTAGATTAACGTACTATTTTAAGAGTGGAAAAACGTTGGTCATAAACATTTGCCTCAAAATTATACAATGAAATTATTTATAGTTACAAACAGTACTTCGAAAGATTTAACTATATCACATTTTTATATCGATTAAGTATGCGTGTTATCACTTCAAAATTTACAGTAAAATTTCGTATATTCACAAAGAGACATGAAAATGTTATCGATTGAAAATATTAAAAAAATACTCCATTAATCTATACCTTAAAACTATTTTTCATCATTCTCTTTTCTTATCTAAATATGACTTGCACTTAAGGCATTGCATAAGATTTGTACATTTTTCGGTGAATAATGATTTTTATTCACTTTAAAGATAAAATGTATTGGTAACCCGCAAGGCTACCAACATATTTCACTTTCGCAGTGAATAAAATATCGTACTCAACTCGAATAAAAGTGGTTTCAGGCTGGCAGCCCTTTGTCTTTGGTTTGGATTACCAACTTAAAATCAATTTTTTCCCCGAGTTGAGTAATATACTATTCTCATCTTTCTTCCTTAATAAGCTAACTCAGCTCCCCAAGGTCTATAAGGTTTTCCATGTTGTTGCTGAGGATACTGTCCAGGATACTGTGTCCACCCTATAGCTCCACTTCCGAGAAGGGGAGGCATACTGCTGGAAGACGGTGGCATTGATGTAGTCACGGTATTTGGCGGCTCATAACTCGCTACGCTAGAGGCTGAGGTAGCTGCTAAGGTTGTTCCGGAGGGTACTGTAGGCGCTGCTGAATGGGCATGATCCCGATGAAAACTCTGTAAGTGGGACAGTAAACGCAGTCGTAAAGGGTCGCGTTCATCCAGACCTTCCATCGTGATAAGATAACGCCCAACTTCGGCAGCACATTCTCCCCACCCTACCGCGTGATAATCCATGGCCAATTTTGTACTATCATAATTTTCGGATCCTAAAAATAATAAAATGGATAATCATTAATAAACTGTTTCATTTCAAAGTTCAACTTTACTTCTTATGATATTTGTCAGGGGAATAAAAATAGGTATAATTTGTGACTACCAATTATTAAAATGTAAATAAAAATGTATGCTACACACTGGTAGTTTATAAAATTCTACAAAAAATTAAAAAAAATTATAAAAGCATATTAGAAATTAAATAAATCGAATAAGTTTACATTGTACAATTCCTTTTTTACTTTTGTTTATGTGTGTTTGTGCATTGTACATATAAACTTTTAGGGAATGCTACGACGTTCCTCGTGTAGTCATGACTTTCAGCTTAAATGTGTTTGGCATCACCAAACAGCCGGCTATATTACTGGTAGCTTTATATAAGGAGTGGGACTGGTAGCGTGAGAACCGTTTACAGCTCCATAGTGTTATACGACGTCATTTAAATGCCCTATGTTTATTCACCCATTCATAAGTACTACACACACATGTTTTAAGATCGATATGATTAGTCGTATAGTTTGAATTGCTTCATTCCATTAACGTATGTTTATATATTCCGAAACATTGCTCCGATCACAAATAGTTAATTGTAAATAATAGATACCTTGGTTCAAAAAAAAAAAAGTTTCGGTTTCAACAATTTCAAACTTAAAATACCATGACAAATTTTCCTTCATCTATGTATTATAGTTGAACACACTGATTCAATACAGTTAAAGTAACTATATGTCCTGGTTAAATAAAATATCATATTAGTTACATTAACCAATTCGACCTCGAAACATTTAACTAATAATTTTACAGTTATCACGTCTAGATATATATCATTATATAGACCTAGACTTTTTTTCTCGGTGCATCATCATGACGAGTCCTTAAAAATTAATCTTTCCTACGTTAAAAGCACGCAACAAAGCTTTTGTTGAAATATAAAGAATATAAAAACAATTTAATGTCAATTTTCTAGAAAAATTTTGCGAACAGCTTAAATTCCGCGGGCAGTTATTCTGCTTTAACGAAGCGTGGAATATCGATGAGAAATTGAAAAGTCTATATAAATTGTATCTCTTGGTTCCACCCTCGTCAATCGGTTTGAATGAGGGAGTCCCGTTGCGGACGGGATTTTGGAGCAGGTGTTGAATAGATCGAAGGTTCCTGTGGGAAGTACAGAAAGTCAACAATTCTGAGCAACTCTTCCGAGTAGCGTTCCCACGATTGGAGGGGAAACGCGAAAGCCAAGTGGGGACCATCAAGTGATGGAGAGAGAGGGTACGAAGTAATAAGAAGCGAGAAGAGGCGATAGGAAGTAAAAGGGAACGAGTGCACCCCATGAAAATTTGCGTTGCCATCGGTAGGTGCCACTGTAGAACCAAACGAGCCTCACTGGACAGATGTACACCGCGCATTAATGCACGATCCTGTGGGAACAGCAATTCCAACATTTTGTACTTCGTATCTGCTAGCAGTTTTTCTTTATTACTATTAACCACAATTTTATCAATTATTCCCATTTGTGTGCTTAATTCAACTACTAAAATAACTTAATTACGCCTCGGATAAGGGGTCACAGGGATAAGAGAAAAGAGTTGTTACAAATTTCTGTGATTTTTGCAGAAAAATCTTAAGCAATATATGACATTTTATATTTTTCTCTTATAAAATGTTTATCTATGAAGTTTTTGTTACTCAGCATCTGAAAAACGATAATTATATGCATTCAAAAACAAACAAAATTGTTGTACTACAATGAACGAAACAAGCAAAAAATTAAAAAAAATTGTTATTTATTCGATCCTTTAAACAATTTTTATTTTTATTTTTGTAATATATCAAAAAATGTACACCTATTCCTGTTTTCACGTTGTTTCCATTAATTTAATCAACTAGTAATTATAATTTTCTATTTGATAAATAAATTATTTTTCTTAATGTAGCTTATAAAAGACAACATTTATGAACATAAATCAGTTTATAAACTCATCACAGGCATCGTATGTAAACATAGATGGATGATTAATTATAATCAATAATTTAACAAGAACAATGATTTGTTACTTTTAACTAAAAAAATTGTAAAAATTAAGTACAAATGAGATGCTTATATGGTTATCGAATTAACAGTAAGTTCGTGTTATTCCGTATGACTTTTGCGTTCAACAGGTGTCTTCCTGTTGAATGACAGATATCAGTAGTGAACAAAATCAAATAATACGCTATTAGCATATAAGATTCTCATGCACTCACCCTTAGATCTGAGCGTACGCAGATGTTCCACAGTGAGTTGTAATATCTCAGCCTTCTCCAATTTTCCACTATGAGGATCTCTCGCGGCTGCTGGTACTAATCTCCTCAATTCCCCCAAGGATGCATTTATTCTGTCGCGTCGCTTTTTCTCGATCATACCTCTTCTTCTTTTACGTGACGCATGCTGACACGAATCACCTCCTGGTGAATTACATCTGTAATCAATTTAAAATTAAAATTATGTATATCATCGCATCTCAGTATATTATTAGATAATACGTTACACTTTAAGGTGAAACATCAGTCGTTTATTACAAGATTAAAAAAAGTTGATTTTGAAAAGTTGATCTATATTACATCCCTAATAGCAAGAGACATCCTTAAGATATCCATAAGACATCTTAAGATATCGCAAATGTCCGCATCTGGGGATGTCCCTGGAATATTACCAGTTTATCGCAAGTCCTGGCGATATCCCAGGGATTAGTTTGGGACAGACATTGTGATTATTTTTGTATATTAATAGGGATGATAAAAATGCTGCTTTTATATCGATATAGTTTTTCCCATGTTAAAAGAATGGTTTATCGTTTCAAAAATGTTAATATTGATTCGTGACTACAGTATTGATATTTCACCTTAATACTCTGTTAGAAAAATTTAACGGAAGAATGAAACTTTTAGTTTTTAATTTTGACCTGAATCTATTGTTAAACTCTAAATCAACATTATCAGAATAATAATTAAAAACTATATATAATTTAAATAATTAAACACCTTAATAAAAACTAAAAACACCCCAATATAGTAATTAACGATTACGTCCCTTATACTCTCATCAGTCAATTTTTGTTCTTAAAATCACGAAACATCTCTCCCTTTCCTACTAACACTTATATCTATCTTCACGCAAAAGAAAGTCCCTCAACAAAAACTTACAATTCTTTACTACTTTCTTCCGAAAAAACATCATCACATTCCGAATCACTCATAGTCCTCTTCATGCTACTTCTTTGTTGCACTTGACCGGCTTGCTGGGTATCTTGCGCGGTTCTCAATTCCGTCACGTCGAGCTTCAAATCCGGCAGTTCATGACCACCCCGCATCTCCTGAAGTTCCGACCTCATCGGTCCCATATCTTGTTGCCTCTGTATGTCTCCGTGGCGAATCAACTCGGGCCGCGGATGCATGTCGTGGCGCATATCGTGACGCATGTCTTGTCGCGGCATTTCGCCCGCGGACGGGTGTCTTAGGTCAGGGGGCACGCGCATATCATGATGGTGGCGCATTTCCGGGTGTTGCGCTTGATACGGCGGGTGATGCGGCGGCGGCGGGTAACCCCAATGGTGCGAGCTAGGTGGTCCCGGCAAACTCGTCAGGTGTCCTCCGTTCGGTACCGGTGCCGCGCTTATGTCCGACGACAGGAGGGTACTGTTTTCCTCGGGACGCGCTACCACGACTCGCCACATGATTTCGATTTCGCCTGCCAATAAAGTTCAAATTTCCTCTCAAATCTGATTGAAAGAGACCATTGAAATATCTTATCATATGTGCCTTGAATTACTCAAAGTTCCCTGTGAAACTCTCGATCAAATCCCTCTTACACGATGGAACTGTTCTTTGAATACTTTATTACGACAAACTCCTTTAAAAGGCACTTTAAATTGCAACTAAACCATTTTTCATTATCAACCACAGTTATTACGTAGAATTAGATCGTAGATCTATAAATTGTACCTTATGATTGCGTAAAGTGAACCCGGAACACTTTAAGCCACCTTTGCCCTTCAAATATTTCACATAATTTTGTAAACAAACAAGACGAGAAAGTCGCGCCACACTACTTGCATTGTATACTTTGTCACTCGGAAGATAATGATATCGACGGGAAGACCACAAGGAAGATTTGTCGCTCAGATATGTAATTGCAATTCCTATGTATCAAAACCTTGTATCACTCAAATAACGATACTTGACAAACAGTCTACGGTGAACATGTCGGGTTTTTAGTATATGTAAACACCCGCGTCACGTTACTAGCCAAATAGAATGTGGTAAAATTCAACGTCACTCGATTGGACGGTAATTTTGCAAACTAGTTGAACGTTTATCGGCCGACGAAAGTAGCGGTTTAAAATGAGTTACGGGGATGCGCGTAGTTGGCGGAATGACACACTGGCGATGGAAAGTAGAAACCACTTGTTGTATTATCGGAATCCGCGAGATAGCAATTGCAGAAACGTGCAATTGTTTTCGGACGAGCGTTTCCTGGCATCGGCCGATACGTGTGCACCGGTCGCGTGGCGGCAAACGTATGTCGTGTGCGGGCGCACGAATGCGACACACGACACATTTGCTTCTGTAAAGCCGAAATGGAGGGATGGGAAAGACGAAGTAGAATGAACAGAGAAATGAAGAGTGGGGTGGTGGTGGACTCGGGCACACAGGACTCGGCTGGATTTGGCCTGGGGTGGTTAAAGAGGGGAGGGTCCGACTCGGGGTCGGGGCTCGAGGCTCGAGGCTAGAGGCGCTTTTCGTGGGAACGCGTGTGGCTCACGGTTGCACTTATTGTCGTGGGGATGATGGGTCTCGTGCGTTCGGTCAACGATAACCAGGGGTTGATATGTTGAAAGAAAGATAAGCGGCGTGTTTTGAATGACGTATGAGGGATCAACATTTTTGGTAGGTAATTGATTTCTTCGACGGGAGATGACGTGAATGTCTTTTCAAAATGAGCCTTTGTTTTAGATGCAAATCTACTTTATAGCCCTGGGAATACGGTCAAATTGTTCGGGAGACGGGATAATTTTATAAATTGCATTTACCGGGAAATAATCAGATTATTCTTTGAGCGTTTCTTTCTTCTTTCGTACCTTTTCAGTTTTTTAATCTTTAACGCGATGCCTAACGCGTTAATTACTAGATTAGGGCGTTCTTTGTTTTTATTAAAATATATAAGAATTAATTAATATACTTAGTTTTAGTACATTTTCTCAATTTGGGAGATTATTTAACTTTGAAGTAACTGAAAGTTTGTCATCAATTTTAAGCAAATTTCTTGAACGCGTTTTCGAGATGATAAAAAAACGCGTTCAAGTAATTCGCTTAAAACTGAGTTAAAAATTCTGGTTTTGTAATTGAATTAAATTTTCCCATGCCTAAAGAATGTGCTAAAACTTTTGTTAAGCATTAAATCAACATTTTTAAAATAATATTTACAAAAACACTAACTCCGTGGCAGCAGGCTTACAGCATCACCTTAATGCCAGTTTTTTAATTAAACTTACTTTATTGTAATACAGTATATAATAAAAATGATTGTTTATCTTATAGCCTCATTTAAACTGTATACTAAGTTTGACAAATGTTTTATGTTGTCATTGTAGCCGTTATTTGTATTATCAGTATGAAAAAATTGTTGTATTTACAGAGCTGCGGTCAAGTTATTGAAATGGACATGAAACGTAATACAAAATTAACATGTTGCATCGTTACACTTATTAAAATATCTATTCAATTCAATGAATTTTCATGTAAATTTAACACAATGAACTTAACAAAATGGTTAATGTTGACATGACACCAAAATTTGTCTCAGTGTATGGAAAATGATATAAGAACTCAACTGCTGCATTGATGTGTACCCGATTCTCAGTGGATTTCTTTGTATACTCAATATTCTGTTGAGTTTCATTGTATATAAAATAAAATATTTGAAAACTCAATGCAAAACTATACTGCACTCTTAAAAATGATCATTTCATTGTTATAATATCCATCTGGATGAATACAAAATTCTTTTAAAATATTTTCCGATAATAATTCGTTGTCATTGAAAAAGATAATCTAGTTCAAACGAAACTCTTTATATAAAAGCCTAATTCTTCTAAACATTAATAAAGAAGTTGTCAAATTCTTTTTATTTCCTTGTATGAAATTGTTAAAACATACGTGCACCTAATATGGAACATATATTTACTAGGGCAATTATAATGTAACAGCAGTCATTATAATTGTAATAAATAATATCACGTCCATGAATAGAACTGTGTAAATTAAATTGCTTCGAAACATAAATAATAACTGTACTGCAATAATGAAACTCATATAATTTTATGTTTTGAACTCAAGGAGAATAAAAATTAATGAAGAAATAGTGCCCTGCAAGATGTGCATCGTAGCGTTTTATTTTAGAGTTATCTTCTTTGATCATTCAAATTTAATCTTCAAACAATCGCACTTATTGCGAGCAAATGTAGTAGTTGCTATATGGAAGAGAACTGCGCTGTTATGACAATTATGAGTTTTTCGTAGGTATATCAAATGGCACGTGCCAGTGCCAAACGAGGGGCGAGCTTGACGCGTGTCGTCGCGTGAGAACGTTGCCGCTCACACGCGTTAACGTGTGTGCACATGTACACACGTGCAACCCTACATTACCACTCAGATTGTGTTACAAATTTAATAGTGGTTATTTTACAAATACATCACTTTCTTTTACAATTAATAATACTCTTGCGTATGTGCGAAGTTACAATTATTTAATATCGAAGCTCGATAGATTTTAATAAAAAAAAGATAAACTTTAAAATAAAATGTATATTGAAACAATCAATTTCTAGAGGCTTAAAGAAATGTCATGTAAAATGAACAGGAATGGATGGTTCCTCAAAGTGAATTTGACGTAACTATTATGGCAACAAAGGGTAATTTTTTTATGTACAGTAGGAATTTTTAAAAACAAAAGATTCAACTAATAAACTGCATGTATTTACAGGTGTACCCTGTTTCGCAAGCAAACGCGAACCAACGAGTAGGTCATTCTGGAAGAACAGGTCCTAAAACTTTCCTGGTAGAAAAAATTTGCTGAAAAATGCTGAAAAAAGTTGAAAAGTCCCAATTTCACAAGGGTTGTTATCGACTGCACATCGAAAAATGTAAATATTTTCAATTTACACGAGTTAATATCAATAACTTTTATTTTGAATAATAATTAAAGCATCATTAATAAAACAATATAATTATAAGTTGAACATTAACACAATATAAACAAAAGAATTGTTTAATCTTACTATACTTCCCATCACTGTGTAAGCGCAAAATAGCAAGAAAGAGAAAGACTCTCCACATAGGCACAGTCTGGTTTTGATCGTTTTCCACTTATTGGCTGGTATATATTATATTTCAGTTCAGAAAAGTTGGCTGAACTGATTGTACAACAAGGATACCCTCACCGACATTTTGGTATCATTTGGCGTTTTCGAGTAGCATTCAGCTTCAGGCGGAATGAAGTTCTGTCCTTTTCTCCCCCGAAGCATGATAATGGTCAGAACAAGTGAGAAACTTCATTCCGCCTGAAGCTGAATGCACTCGAAAACGCCAATTGTCTGACCATTTTTTAGTAACCGTTCTCACTCAGTTAATAAAGGATGCATCTATATAAACAAAATAATCTGTCCTTTATTAACTAAGCGGGTGCAGAATGAATACGCCATATATTTCAGTGTTGTATTCTCTCTCGCGTCTATTGCGTTATTGCACGTAAAAAACAGAGATGCAAGAGTGACTGAAGGCAGTTTTGTTGAACGTTTCATAACTAACTTCAAGAGCGAGGTCCGGGCCAAAAATCTCATCACCGGTTCCTATCCCCAAGAAAAGGTATATAACGCCAAAAATTGAAGCGGAATTGTTTAAAATTAAAATGACAAAAATCACGTGTAGATAAAATAATGGTTTCATATATTTTGGAAGTTTACATTTGATTGTTTTGTAGTTGGTTTGTAATACACTAAGTGTCACCAAATCCACAAACAAAAAGAGAAGACATTTAATTGTTAATTTTTTTTCTTTTCTTTTGGAACAAATATTATCATTGATTAAATTTGAAGAAAACATTTTCAGGTAACTTTTTTATTTTATCATAGAGTTACGTGTATTTTATTCTTTTATCACAATATTCAGTAGCTATGCATTAGACAAATATTTTAATATTATTATTAGTGCTTTTATCATTTTTTTTAATTTAAATAGTATGAACTTGAACTTAATTATACAAAATTAAACAATATTCAAACCAGAAATATTAATTCTGTATTTATGTAGTTAGTCCTTATATGTAGAATTGTTTAAAAAATAAGATTTAAAATTCAGCTTAGATATATCAATTTATATTGTAGAATATTGGTGGAATATTAATCAGTACATAATATTCTTCCAATAACCATTTTCCCCCCAAGAAATATCTAATCAAATCCATTATTTTCTAAATGGTCACTTATTAGTAATTTATTATTAGTTAATAAATAATTTCATATTCCTGGTCTTTCTGGAATGTGTAGATTGTATATAGCTAATTTGTGAGACCTCCAAAATATTATTTATATGTAAAATTATGTACACTTTCTGTACAAAAAGTACCCTGAGTTTGTCATTTAAATAAAACTTGTTTGAAATAGTGTCAATTTCATTTTTGAGTGTCATCTGTCAGGTGTAAGCTATTAGTATTTTCAAGGGGGTATATTTCAAGGTTATTAATACCTCTATATAGAAGTGATTGAAGTGAAATTATAATTCGAATATAGAATTAAAGATTTTTCCACCTTTAAAACTTCAATCAATAAGCAATGATAATGTAAAATTATATATATAAATATAAAAGAGTTTTTTAAATCTAAATATTAAACTTCCTCTTTAACATGTCAATTTGATTGGCTAATAAACCGGTAACTCACTACAACTTTAGGCATGTCATGAGTTTTTTATGATAGGATACAGACTACTTTAGTCCATTATATCAAACTTATAGAACAAATCTGGCATAATATTATACAAATAATATAAAGATTTTCAAAATAATTTTAAAAAATAATTATGAATTGAAACAAAAATTGTTAAATTTTTTTTACAGATTATCATCTTATAATATCATCATGTTACGTTTGCCTGTGCTTACAAAGTCAGTTCGTATTCAGAATCTGAAAACTATACTGTTACCAAAATTATACGATTTTCAACGAGTTCAAACTTGTGTATCAATTGCTGCACAGAAAAATGAATTCAAATATAAAAAAGGAGATAATATTCATGGGTTTGTTGTCGATGAAATTATTCCCATCAATGAGATGTTCATCAAAAGTATAAAATTAACCCACCAAAAAACCAATGCTCAGTATATACATCTGCAACGGGATGATAGCAATAATGTTTTTTCGATTGGATTTCGTACCACTCCTACAGAATCGACTGGTCTGCCACATATCTTGGAACACTTAGTGACTTGTGGTAGTGAAAAGTTTCCATGCAGAGATCCATTTTTTAAAATGCTCAATCGTTCTGTGGCAACTTTTATGAATGCATTAACTGGACCCGATTACACGATATATCCCTTTTCCACCCAGAATAAGAAGGACTTTGGCAATTTACAATCCGTCTACTTAGATTTTGTATTGAAACCTAGCTTACGTGAAATAGATTTTTGGCAGGAAGGTTGGAGGTTGGAGCATACTGACCCGAATGATAAATCCACTCCTATTATTTTCAAAGGTGTCGTATTCAATGAGATGAAGGGCGTGTTTAATGAGAATCAGTATATTCTTTATTATGGAATTTTGAATAATTTATTGCCTAGCAACACTTACAGTGTCATATCAGGAGGAAATCCTTTAGATATACCAAATTTGACTCATAAAGAACTAGTGGAATTTCATAAAAAGTATTATCATCCTTCGAATGGTCGCTTTTTTTCATATGGAAATCTACCTTTGGAAGATCACTTAAAATTTGTTAATGATGAATATTTGACTTCTGTTAATAAAATAGATGGTTCTGATACAAAAATCCCATCTGAGCCAAGATGGACGGCTTCTAGAAGACACCACATTACTTGCAGATCAGATCCTTTGATAGCTCACCCTGAAAAGCAAAGTAGCGTAGCGATTAGTCATTTATGTAACTCTATTGATGATATTGAAACCACTTTTGATTTGTCTATCTTGTCTCAGTTATTATTAAAGGGACCAAATTCTGCATTTTACAAAAGTTTGGTTGATACGAACATTGGCTCTGGATTTGCAACTTGTACTGGATACGATGCTCATATTAAAGATACAATGTTTGTTGTTGGATTGCAAGAAGTCAGTAAAGATGATTTCGATAAAGTGGAACGAATTTATAATGAAACCCTCTTGAAAGTAGTGAAGGAGGGCTTCAACAAAAAACAGATCGAGGCAGTCCTTCATAATATAGAACTCCATAATAAACATCAATCTTCAAATTTTGGACTTCATTTACTTTTCAATATTATACCCCTATGGAATCATGATGCTGATGTTATTAGATCATTAAAAATCAATGAATTAATTACTAAATTTAAAAATAAACTTGAAAAGAACCCAAGGTATCTTGAAGAGTTAGTTGAGAAGTATCTTTTAAATAATAACCATAAATTAGTGATAACTATGTCACCGAGTAAGAATTATGAATCTGAATTAGCAATTAAAGAGAAGCAATTGCTTGATTCTAAATTAAGTCAACTCTCAGAAGAAGAATTAAATAAAATTTATGAAAATGGACAAATTTTACTGGCAGATCAACAAAATAAAGATGACGGGGGTATGCTACCAATGCTTAAATTAGAAGATCTGAAAAAAGATGTTGACAGGTATTCTTTCAAGGAATTAAAATCCGTCGATGTACCAGTACAAGTGTCTGTTCAACCTACAAATGGTATTTGTTATTATCGTAGTATATTGAACACTAGTCATTTATCAAGAGAATTAAAGCCTTATCTTTCAATCTTTAATGACATTCTAATGAAAATGGGAACGCAAAACTACGATTACAGGCAGTTTGACGAAAATGTGCATTTAAAAACTGGTGGACTTAATATCAATAATCATATTGCACAGCGAAAAGATAATTTGTTTGTATATGAGGAAGGCATATACTTGAATTCTTATTGTTTAAATTATAATGTAGAAGGTATGTGGAAATTATGGGAAGAATTATTCAATCGATATGCTTTAACTGATGTCCAACGATTTGAAACTTTGGTCAAAATGGGAGTAGCAAATTTATTAAATGGTATAGCTTCCTCGGGACATCTGTATGCCATGAGTAGTGCTGGAAGTATTGTTTCACCTTTGTGCAAAGCTAAAGAAAATTTAAGTGGCTTAGAATATATTAATCGAATGAAGAATATAGGCCAATTGAAAGATTTCTCTCTGCTATTGGAAAAAATGCAAGAAATAGCGCAAAGTATTTTAAACAAACAACATATGAGATCAGTTATCAATATATCTGACGGCATGGAAAATGAGATTTTGAAGTCAATGGAATCTTATCATTCGTTATTGAAAGGTTCTGTTGAAACTCCAGAAGTCATAAGCAATTTTGAATCGTTTGAACCAGTTCAGAAGGCAACCCACCATGTTCTTCCTTACAATGTTAATTATACTTCTAAAGCTATTTTGACAGTTCCATATAGTGATCCTGATTATCCAGTACTTCTTGTGATTGCTAAATTAGCTACGTCGAAATATCTTTTCCCAGAAATTAGAGAAAAAGGTTGCGCTTATGGCGGAGGGGCTAAAGTATCATCTGATGGCATATTTTATTTCTATTCATACCGAGATCCCAATTCAACAAGAACATTTGACATTTATGATGGAACTTACGATTTTATATCAAATTATAATATTAAAGAAAAGGATCTGAATGAAGCAAAGCTAGCTGTATATCAACAACTTGATACTCCTGCGGCGCCAGATAGTAGAGGACTTACTAACTTTTTGTACAGAATTACTTATGATGATCTTCAGCGTACACGAATAAGAGTTAAGGAGACAACTGCAGACGATATTTTGAGAGTAACAGAAAAATATTTAAAAATAAATGACAATGCAAAAATAGGAAGAGCTCTTATTGGTCCACAGGATTCTGATTTGTTAAAAAGATATTCTGAAAATTGGGAAGTCTTCGAACAAGAAAATGAGAAAATTAAAGTTGTTAATTGAAATTATGTTTTAATAAATAAAAAATTATTTAAATTAACTGAATGATTGTTTAAGAGTAATTGTCGATACTTGTATATATTACTGTAATTATTTTATAAATAAATATTAAAAAAACAACACGAAATTTTATGTTTACAATTGATGTATTTATTAACTTTATGTAAGATCTAAATTTGCGTTAAAGTATACTTTTTTGGTAACAAAGAAGGTTATAAAAAATAAAGCAAAATAAAAAATTATATTTTATTCTGTTTCCTTTTTCACGTCATGTATAAAAATGCACATTTTTTGGTCACTTTATGACAAAAGTTTCTTGGCAAAAAACTTCTTCAGATGAATTCAATCAACTATTGGGTAATTAATATTTTCATTTGGTACCTTTTATTCTGTTGCCATTCATATGAACACATGGGAAATATATGTGAAAGTTAGTGAGTTACCGTTTTATTACACTCACAAAACTCTGAGTCTTCAAATCAGCAAATTATGATGCCACAACCTGTTTTTGTAAAAAAAACTATTTCCTTTATGAAATTCGAATCGTTTTTCTCTTTTTTTTCAGAATGTGTATTTCCAGCCAAGAAGATGTGATATACTTTACTGAAGTATTACATTTTATGCATAAGTTCCAATGGGTTTATAATTTTCCTGTCACAAAGATATTAGTGGACGGTTTTTTGGACATGCTTCCTAAAGATTGGTTGGAAATTTTAGAAAACTTAGAAATTGATGAACTGAATGAATTAGTCGTAAATAAAAGGTTTAAAGTACGTACAAAAGGATTATATTCGTGTGTCGACTCAAGGTCAAACAATAACAGACGTTACTATTACAATTTATAAATATTTTGATCTTCAGTATATATTAATGTTTTTTTTTGTAATGAGTGCATGGAAACTGCGCTGTTTCCATCCTGTTTAGAAGACGGAGACTTCCTACCCTGGGGCTGAAAACCATTGATTTCCTTTTTCTAAACAAAACGGAAACAAGGCACTGCTCTTACATTTGTTACAATCCCATTTTTTATAGACAAAATTTATGTATTATAAATTCAATGTATATTTTAGTTCAATTGGCCTGATTCTTTAACAAGTTTTTTAAACAAGTGCAAGACTTTGGACAAATTACCGACTAAAACTATTTCAAAGGTGCCAACACTTCCAATTCCATTTTTAAAGGGTTTCAGTTTAAAGAAACAACACGAAATTTTAGAAATGACGGAGTTAATACATTGCCATTGCATGAAACAGAATATAGACACTATTGTGGATTTAGGTGCTGGTTTGGTACGATTTATTTTTCTCACTGTAATCATTCTACTTCACTTTAATCGCATCTCTCGATATTTGCTTTTTTAAATAGTTATATAATATTAATTTAAACGTTCATAATTTTATAATGTATATTATATTTAAATAATATATGTATAATTTTGTTGTTATATATTTTAATTATATTTATTAATTTTATTATTATTAAAGGGATATGTGTGCCAACTACTGCATTACTTGCACAACTACCAAGTACTAGGTGTGGAGGGCAGTGCTCAAAATGTTAAAACCGTCAAGTATCGGCAAAATAAATTTTATCCCGAATCTTTAAACTTTGTAAAATATGTGCATTGTAATGTAACAGGTGATTCCGCTGTTGTAATAGAGTCAGTTCTCCATGAATTATTTCCAAATCACGGGAATATTTGTCTAATTGGGCTGCACGCCTGCGGGGACCTTAGTGTAAATATGTTCAAAATATATTCAGATTTAAGAATTGCCAAACTTCTAATTCTTTTATCTTGTTGCTATCATAAACTTACGACAGTAGACGGTAACTTGGGCAATAAAGAATATTTTACAAACTTTCCAATATCGGAAACATTTACAAATGCTGTTAAAATGTCGCAACTCGATATTGGATTTTTTCTCAGAAGACCATTTCTCAGATTGGCTTGTCAAGAAACTGCGGATAGGTGGCAAGGAATGTCTGAAGATTCTCACAACGAACATTCTTTTCATGTTCTTGCAAGGGCAGTTCTCGAGTTGTATGCTGTACAAAGTAAGCTTTTCTACAGTTTGAAATATTATTTTATTTAATATTTTTTCAATTGACTCCCTACCATTGCATACGTCACGGAATAGTACTTTTGCAACTAGTTTTTTGTTAAACAAATTATTTTTTACAGATGATTATAATATACAGAAACAAGTACGAAAAGCAACAAGAAAATCTCAGTGCTTAGATTTTCAAAGCTATATAAATGACTCTTTTAAAAGGTATATCTTTCAAAAGATGTGCGACGAAGAAGATAATTGGATTGGTATATTGTTATTTATATCTTAAAAATAATTTGCCCAGAATTAAAGTAACACAATGTAAATATTAATATATAAATTTTTCCAGAGAACAAACCGGATGAAGAAGACATAAAGCAAGGTTTGACAATTTTATGGGAGAAGAACAGTAGCAAAATGAAAACAGTTGAAGTATTCAGTGCATTACAAATGTTATTGCAGAGCGTAGCAGAGTCTATTGTTTTAAGTGATCGTTTGTGTTGGTTGAAAGAAAACGGTTATACTGCACAAATATTACCAGTAACAAATAGAAAACTGTCCCCTCGGTGTCATGCAATTGTTTCCTCAAAATCATGATAAATACACAGTATTACAATTCAGATAAAAATTATGATGAAAATATTGCTTATTATGCACTGAGAAAAAACAATAATGAAAAATACTAGGGTGCATTTCATTTTTATAAATGAAAACATTAAATATGATACTGTAGAGCGCTACCTATGTTTTGAACATCACCTTAACTTTAGTAATTACTTAACAAGCGATGAGTACTTAATTATTTTTTATATTTTTATTTTATGTTATAGGAGATGCAAGCATATTTCTGTATAATTTACTGTAAAGCTTAATTATACATTAGCAAGCAATAATCAAAACCTCAATACGTATTTTATTCATAATTTAATAAAAATGTGATCAGTTTCCCGTGAATATATTAAGTAAATTTTATTCAATCCTTTTGTAACAATGAACAAACATTACATTTGAGCGCATGATCTTACAAAAATAAAATATATACAATGTTATCTTCTATTTATAAATTATATACAATTCATCTTCCATAGGGATGAATTTGCGAAGCTGCTTTCACGTTTGTTTTAATTGCACTGGGAGCTTTATTCATTTGTCCAACTGAAACAAAATATAAAGGTTACTTTGTTTAAATATTTATATGAAGTACAATATACAAATTTTGATGGTTCAAATAGTATAATATATGATGTATAAAGCAAAATTGGTTATTACTGGAAAAACTATTTATTCTCAATAAATTGATGTTTATAAGGTACTTCTTATTAATTTAATTCAATTATTAATTTAAAAAGAATAAAATAAATATCTACAAATAATTGAACAGTTTTTCTTTTTTAACAAAATTCAGGGTACTTGTTGACCATAAGGTATATAACAAATAAAAATCTATACTATAAAGATAATTAATTATATGATAAAAATTGATTTAGTTAATTAAACAAATAAAATAGTACATTTAATTTCTGCTTACAGACAGTTATCAACACTGCAAGTAATGAAGTTAACTAGGCTCTTTCGACATTTTTAACATTAGAGGTACTTTTATTATTTCTATTTATTAATTCCTACCCATTGTTCCCTGTCCTGGCGTTTGTGACTGACTACCAGGTCTTCCTACCATCATATTTCCAGAAACAGCGTTAACTCCAGGCTGTACCATTTGGACTGAATCAGTCTGTAATTGTTAAATACAAAAGATTTTAATTTTTTAAATTATATTATTTTATTATGGAGAAAAAAGTTCGTGTGAATAAATATTACTGTATACCTTTACACCTTTCCCCATTCCTACAGCAGCAACAAGAACATGAGTATCTGCCGGGCTACTGGTTTGAGCTTGCGTCGCTCTAGCTCCAGATTCACTTTCCCATTCTTCTCTTGCTTTAGACACAATATCCAAAACATGATTAACAACCTTGGTGTATTGTGTCACTTGTTTCTGTAAAAGTATCACATCGAACGTTATTCACAAAAGAACGTTGCATATTGTGTTCCAATCGCAAACTATTGTTAACTCTTCTCAATAAGTTTCTAATTCCGCTTGTGTTTTCTTGTTCAAGTTATTTGATGTATTTTACATTACAGACAATTAGTCTGAAGCGAATGGAACTTTGTTAAAAAAAACTATACTAACAATGTAATAAAGGCTTACATTGCAGTCCTAGTTGTTGTTTAGATAGCACATCAACAGAAAAAAGAAATCACATTCAATTATCTCTCTTCGCATTAATTATTTGTTATGAGAGATGAGTATTCAGTTAGAAAAATAAAAAAAACTGATAGAAAATTTGATGTAAAATAAAATAAAAATGAAATATAATATAATATTACTCCTAGAATTGTTTTATCTTGTGAATTATCTACACATATTTATTTTAGACAATTGGTTTTTTTATTTTTTTCCTTATTATTATATTTTTCTATATTATATTCATAATAAATAATTGTTTTAAAAAGTTAAAATAGTTCTTTACACTTATTATTAACAAACAATTAAGTTAAAATTTATACAACGTGTAAAGTATAGTTTATATGTTAAAATGTGATATGCTTAAGTTTAAACACATTAATAACTTACATGCGCTGTATCAAAACTTAAATTAGCAGCTTTTAATTCAAACTGCATCATCTTTTGTTCCGCTTGAGGTTCTGGTTTTGTTCTGAGATAGTCTGGAACTAAATCATGGGCAAACGTAGAAATCCTACCTTCCGTCATTCGTATCAATTCTTCATCTTTTTCTGGACACAAACGTAATGGCAGCACTATTAAATTCCGAAGATTTGGAGCTTTTTCATGAGCAAGCATTTTTGATAAACTGGTTAACTGTACAAAAAGTGATAAAATATTATATTATTTATTAATAATGTTTTAACTTTAATAATAATAATAAATTAAATCTGTTTCAAATATTAGTATACTAATTTGAATATACAAATAAAGATGATCTTTTAATAAAAAAAGACTGCTTCTCCTTATCTTACAAATTATTGAAATAAAATAATTGAAATGTTTGTCAAATTTCATTTAGTGACAATATAAAATAAATACTTGGAAAAACTCACATGACCAGATATAAGGGCAAAATTATCTAAAAAGCTTGGCCATTGTAATGATTCATATTCGTGTTCTAATTTAAAGATCATTCCAGCAATTGCTGTCTTAAGATCATTCACTCGCATTATAATAGCCTCAAACGCAGCATCTTGCTTCTCTTCTCGTGTCATTTTTGCCTCCTATTTGTTTTCTGAAGAAAATAATAGTTCTGATGTAATATTACACAAATCAATTACATTTATAATGTAAAATAATGTCAATAAAATTTCAAAACACAACTTGTATTTTTTTAAATATAATTAGAAGATAATATTTAAAGTTTATTATTATGTATTAATTTATAAACTATTATTAGAAAATTAGTTGGAATTCCCAATGTAAGACCTAAATACTAGGACCATTCCTAAACGAGATAGAAAAACTAATTAAGTCATTAATTAATGTTCAGTATTACAGGTTATAACTTTTATATTAATTATATACATTATTTTAGTATACACCCTGGTTCATGAAACAAAGTTTGAGGTTCGAAAATATTGAGCTTGAAATTTTATGAAACGTGCAAATGAAATTTTGGATAAAGTATAACAAATGTAATAATCTGAAACATTTATTGAGATTAAGTTTTGAAATTTCAAACTTACTTAATTACTCACTCACCTTAAATTATAATTTTGATATTCAGAGAATATTTGTTTCGCGTTAAAATTGGATAGATTTTAGTTTTACGGCTTGGAGGCGTAGAAATTTCGATGTTTTGACAGGAAATAGGTTATGATCCCTAGGTGTCCAGGATTAAGCCACCGATTTTAGTACAATAAAGAATATACGTGAGAGTAACCGGTTAAAATCTCACACTACTCAATACTATTATAATAATTCGCACGAAATCAGGGAATAAACAACTTTCATAACTCCAATGAGCCTTATTCTGAAACACGAGAACTTCTAACTCCTATTCTTCCTATGTTTCCTATGTTAGTGTCAGACCTCAGATGTAGTAAACTTGGTTATAGGTGGCGTAGCAAGTTGGAATTGGTACGGAGTGCAGAGAGCGCGAAAATTTGAGTAGTTTACGCGCTCCTTTTTAATCCTTGTTATGCTTGGAAACCACAAAGATTGTATGGAGAAGATTTAAATTAGATTATGCTAGTATCGCTGAAATCCAATCCGTATCCCATCCCTAACCGATCTCTATCCGAAAGTGAGAAGATGAAAGTGAGGGCTTGTAGTGTATGGCACTGAGTGCACACGCACCAACCACGCCCGTAAATATCCCTAAATACCCAAAGCGCCACTCGTTTCAGTGCTGCTGATTAATATTTTCGTTTAATGAAAACGCAGCTTTATACAGAACATTCTTGATGATTCTGCTTTAGAATTGTGATGTGATTGCTGGTGGACATTTGTTCCGTTGTTTTGATTTCAGTGATTAAAAGTATCCTCGTACAATATCAAGTTTTTACAAGTTTTTAATGCCAGAATAGGATTAAACGTGACAGTTCGGGATAAGTAGTGCATGATATACTAAATTTAATTTGAATTGTCGCTATTACAATGAAATTAATTGAACTTCCCGATGTCGTACTCGAAACTGTACTATCTAACCTTTCATATGATGAAATTGCTAGAAACAGAGTTGTAAGTAAACATAACACCCTTTGTCTTGATTTCATGATTCCCGTAATTAGTAGATAAAGCGAGTATTTTTTTCCGCGTATGAATCGCAGACGCCATATGTACATTAATTCTGTGATATTATGAGAATTTTGTACAATATATAGTCATTTATTAGTAATGTAAGTTCTTTCAACTTTTGGGAATTGATTTTTTATCAATTCAGAAAATTAATTCCAAAAATAAAGAAAAAGTCCCAATAAAGCACTCACTTATTAAACGAATAAAATTTGAATAATATGATTCTTTTAACATGGAATATATACATATATATATATATATATTTATCTCAAAAAATACTACCTATCTGCAGATAGGGCACTTACTTTGTACATGTAGTGGCGGTAGCCACCCGACCAGCCAAGTCAGTATATATAATTAAGTTATTCA
This sequence comes from Leptoteleia sp. ZL-2020, assembly GCA_022817305.1. Classification (NCBI taxonomy): domain Eukaryota; kingdom Metazoa; phylum Arthropoda; class Insecta; order Hymenoptera; family Scelionidae; genus Leptoteleia; species Leptoteleia sp. ZL-2020. The sequence goes on along the minus strand of JABFPN010000099.1, from coordinate 23,831 downwards.
AATTTACTGAAATATGTCACTTTTTATAGGTGTGCAAGCAATTTGACAGAATTGGTAAGACTTTATTAAATCGGGGATTCAATTCAATGGAAAAATATCATGCACAGTGTGTTAGGGCTGTAAAGAGCCAGTTGCCTCGAAGAGAATCGGAAAGACGTGTTCATCCTCTAGCACGTCATTGTGACATTTTAGCAGCAATTGAGACAAGAATATCAATGCTTTCCATGACTTTTGTTAAATATATTGATTTAAATTTATGTTGTTTCATACCTGGAAAGGTAAGTTTAATTACATCAATTATATAGATTAATCATCTCTCATTATTAATGTAACTATTCTTTATAATTATTTCACTATTAATTTAACAAAGTTATTATCATTAAATATAATATTAACCCTTAAAATTGGAGGTGAGGAAATGGTTCAAAGAAAATATCCTTTAAATATGACATGAAAACATATTTTGCAAATTACCCTGCAAAAGTGTTCAATTAAAGTGAATTCACAAAAATGAAAATGTCTATAATTTTGAATTCCCTTGAATGGACAATTTTATTTCTACTTGTAGCATTGAAAAAAATTCAGTTTATTACTTTTTCAAATTATGCTGTATATTAAATGTTTATTGTTTTATTTGTTTTTTTTTTTAATTGATTTTATCAAGTGAATTTAAGGCAGAATGATTATTATAATGGAAGAATGAATGAATAAGTGTAATCATAATAGTTCGCAATATTTATTCAATATTTCACATAATATTGCAGAAATATTGCATACATATTTAGTATATGCTTTTAGGGAAAGCATATATAAATATAAATGATATATAAGCTATATATTATTTATTTAACTCAAATATAATATTATAAAATATGAGATAAGTCGACTTTTTAACACGTGGGTTATTAAGGTTCTTCAGTGCATGTCAAAAATGCCAATCAGTACCCAGGATTAAATAATAAACAAAAATCAACTACAATTTAACATGAACAGCTTATTTCAATTTCATCTAATGTATTTTCAGCGTTCTATTTGCCTGTGTTTGCATTTATAAAATATAATTTTAGAAATAACAGATTTTTTAGGATTTAAGATCACTGAACATATAAACATAAATTATTAACCACCATAGCAACGGATATTTTGAAATGTATGATTATCTTTTAGTTTTATTAAATTAGGTGTTATATGCATTCATAGTCTTACGAATTGTAAAGTCATAGTTGTACATTTAAATGGTGTGAATATGGTTTAACTGAAAACTATAAGATTTTCAGTTAGAATAACCAGAATATGGTTAATTCAACCAGAATTATAGTTATCACGAAAATTAACCAGATGAGTTTTTTCTCAGTGTGGCAAAGAATTGTCCGCATAAAACTTGTATGTGGACCACAGAGTAATCACAATGTATTCTTTTTTTCTGTGTTTATGAAACATAACTATATTTGGTTTTGATTTCTCATTCTTTCTGACAACGATTAATAAGCTATGTTCAATCTCACTGTATCATCTTGTAGGTTTAACGTGCAAATCAAATGCTTATAATATCCGCATTATGATTAACATTGTTCGTTTTAAATTTAACAGGTAATAGATGAAATCTTTCGTGTTTTACGCTTAATACGCGTTTCAAAAACTCCCCCTAGAGCTCATGAAATATTACAAGAATTACGTGATATAAGTAGCATGGCAATGGAACATTTTGATGAGAAAATTCTTCCGGATCTTAAGCATAACCTTTGTTCATCAATTGTTGGAAATCTGACGACTTCGTACGATTTATCAAGCAGTAGTTTCATGATATCCCGTCATTCTTCCAATAGTGGATCATCTACCTTACCTCACAGCTTTACATCAGAAAAACTCAAACATATATTCAAAACAATATATAGTCGTATACGAAAAAATAAACTTGCATTCACTTCTACAAGTAAACAAATAGTCAAGATGAATACACGAATTAAGCGTCAAACATCACACATACGGCGCCAAAATCTGAAACTACAGGAACAAGAAGCAAAAATTCAATCTCAGGAACAACAATTGGCAGAAATGAAAAAACATCTTGAAGAATTCGAACAAAAAGTGGGAGATTTAACAGCCAAAGTAAGCAGAGCACAGGAGGACACTGATGTTGTGGAAAACCACAAAAGAAAACATATGGATTACATTAAGAACCAAGACAACGAACAAAAAGCAAAAGATTTGCAAGCAAAAAAGCGTAAACTGATTATTGAACGACAGTTGTTGTCGATCGACTCACAAAATGTTCAATTTAAGAAGTTCATGTCCACTTTGCTTGGAAACACTTCGTTAGATGAATCAACAACTCATTAAAACATTTTAAAATTTGTAAAATAAATGTAAATTTATGAAATCAGCCTAGGACTGATTAAATAAATACGGTTTGTTATTAGTCGTTTTTCCGTGATACTGAATACTTTTTTTTCTTATTTTATCACGATTAAAGGAAAATATTGATTATACTTTTCATTATAATTAAAGGAAAATAAATTCAATTTTTGGTTCGGTGAAATACATCTCTTATTACAAAGATATATAGATAATATAATTACAATTTGTTAATCAAGTATTAATAATTTTTGCAAGATTTCGTTACGTAAAATAATTACTATTCTGTGATTTTAGATGGTTTAAAATTATTTAATATTTTAACTGCTAAAGAATTATAAATGTCTACGAAATTATTATTGATATATAATACACTCTAAATTCATTTTAATTGTTTGATTACTTAAAGCGTTGCATTCCTGTTATTTATATTACCAACATTTAAATTTCATTTTTTAATTCAGAGAAAAATTTTTAGTATGCCAATTATATTGATATTTTATGTGAAATTTTTGGTCCTAAACGAACGCTTTAAGTAAGACTTCAATTAAAATAAACATTTATTTACTGTTTAACTTATGAATACCAAAAAAAATGTTTTCAGTTTAAGCATACAAATCTAATGAATATACATAACATATTTACGTTTAATGGTTATATATTTAACATATCTAATGGCATATTATATTATAAAAATGTGTAAACTTAAAAGGTACTTTATTATTTTAATTTCATTATATGTTGATATATAATGTATATACTTCTCATAGTATTAGGTTTTCTTTGTGGAAAATAATTTCATTAAGATCTTTAAGACTGATCATATGATAGTTGTATTAAAATTGTATAAGCTATCGAATTATAATTTGTTTCCTAACACTTGAATTGATTTCTTTTAATATAAATAGCAAGAGAGAATTTGTTTTCTTTGATTTAAGAATTTGGTTTTCTTTTATTATATATGTTGTCAATACAAGTGACTTGCAGACAAATGCAGTATAGGCTTCAGCAACGGTAAACCCATGGAATTCTATTTCGTAGTATGCTTGTTTTTTTACATGTTACGTTCGTTTTCAATGTATGTTTATATTTATTTTGTTTGTATATATTGTTTATTTTGTTTTGAGAACCGCTGTCAAATGGACAGGCTTAAATATTTGTTAATTAACTTTACTAAGAAAATCCAACATTTCTGATACAGCCATTCCTTCTAGCGAATCAAGTATTTCATTTATTCGTTCTTCTTCTCGCAATTCTTCGTTTTCATGTGATTGTAGATTTATTGTACGACTGACTTTTTCTTGTGTTAACAATGAATTTTCGGCATAAGAAACATTATTTGATTCAAGTTCCTCCTTTTTAATTAGATATTTATCTTGTTCTTCAAGCATCTAGATAAATTAAAATATATTAATAAATTTAAAAGTTATAAAATTATGCTATGAAAATAAGTTTCAATTAACTTAATATGAATGGATTAAAGAAATTTAATGACGTACTTTGTTTTTAATATTTTTTGCTTCAAGTAAAGTCTGCATTTTTTCTGCTCGGGGAGTTGACGATGCTGACAATTTCTCTGTTTTTACATTTTGCTTCAACTGATTTATTTCGTCTGATACCTTTACATTAAACCTAATATTTTTCAGTTCGTCATATAAGCTTCTTAATTTTTCATCGTTCCATTTTGTAAATCTAATACAAAGACTATCAGGCTTAGGTTTTGGTCCAATTAATCCATGATCTTGAACAGTATATTTTTTTAAGGATTCTGTCGTGACATAAAGAGAAATATACTATTATTAATTATCTGTTCTGATATCTACCCTATCTGTTCTTAATTAATTATCCGTGTTGAAAAGCAATAAAAAAGAATAAAATTACAAGATGTAGAACAATGTTTTAGTAAGAAGAAATATAATATTTTATAGCTAAAATATATTTTTTAACTTTAACATTAGTCATGTATTTAAAAACTTACCATAAAATGTTTTATCTACTAATTTTAAATCTGTTTTACCAGATTGTTTGAGGCAAGTTAAATCTGGTGTAATGTGATCTGCTGTATTTACAAAATCTCTGGTTATTTCACCATGATTGCTTCGACTTTTGTATTTTCCACTTAATTTTCGAAGTTCTTTATTATACGTGTATCTGATTTTGTTTACAGCATTCTTTCTACGATAATTTAAATGTTCATGTAACTTATGCAGTCGGTTCTCAAATTTTGTTTCAGCATCATCATTCTTTTTCTTAGTTAAGTTTTTGTACAATTTCATACGTATGTCTAATATATACTGAATTTCCTAGTAAATATAAATATGAAATATTTATAAAAATTTGGTATCATTCTACGACTGCTATTTTTTTAAGCAATCAAACTAATTCTAATCATTAAACTATATATCTATCTCTTTTCGTTTGCTTTACTTTTTCTTTAATTTTAAGATTATTTGTATTATTATATTCCAGTTTGATTGCGTTTTTGATGGTTTTAATAATAATACTACCTTTTCTCTAGAATCCAAATTTAATGCTTCCAAATTATCTATAATTTTAGTTGCTAAATGTAAATTATATTTTGTATTTATCGCTGGCATTGCTTCTGATAATTCTCTTCTTTTTTGAATTGTATTAATTACATCAACTTCATGACTTCCAGCTGGTAATCCATGTTCCCAGGTTAAATTTTGTAGGTGTAATATTGCACTAGTCTCCTCTGAAGCTTATTAATAAAAAAAAAATATCCACTTTGTGAACATCATCTCGACAAATATGATGAATTCATAAGGAATATTATTTACCTGTTTTAATTACATAAGACGCTTCCCATGGTATGGTTTGACATTCGCTATCTCTAAAATCAGTTTGAGTCCATTTATGTTTCTTACATGGCACTCGTTTAAACTGTTTAACAATATCTTTATCAATTGTATTCAATACATTGTTTATATCACTTCTTAATATAATATCTGAAGGTTCTGTTTCAAAAATTATAGGTATCGATGGCAGTTGAAAACGTTTTTGATTATCGTTCAAATATTTCCGTTTTACTTCTAACATTTTATAAATTGGTAATCTACAAACATTATTTTATATTTAACGTCAATAAATTTTGTTGGGTTATCACATAGAGTAATAGGGTATATATAAAAATTACCTGAGTCTAGGTGATGATTTTCTAAATTAAATTAGAGAAAAGAAAACGTTCCTAAAAATTAATTTAATAACAAATTGACGCGTGTCAGATATTTTGTTTTATAATCGTCAACAACACGATGTTAAATACAGTATAAAATACCACAATTCTATCGCCTGTCATCAAAAGAAAGGAACATTTTATTGATCAAACGAACTATTGTATATAATCTTCGGAAACGGAATCTCATGTATTGCATACCTATAGAGGTATGCAACATGTATTTAGAATTAAATTGGGAATTTTTGAGTATTTTCTTGGATATTAAGTAAAATTAGATAATATAAGAAAAAAACACTGGTATATTTCCAATAAAATATATTATACATTTCTGAACAAATATGCTTCTCTCATTAACATTTACATTTACATTTATTCGTACATACAATTCTTACAATTTTTCTCAGTGTAGGTTGTGCCATAGTATCAGTTTAACGATAGAAATGTAAAATATGAAATGTACTTAGATAGAAGGAATATTTTATTTCATTTACATAGATTTCGTTTTCATATGAAAGCAGAATACAAAATCTATACTGTTTTTTGGTATTAAGATTTTATTTCCTGATACTTCATTAAGATTTTACCAGGATTACCTTGTGCTTAATTTCGCTCATTCAACTAATTGTTTATTTTTCAACGTACTAAAAATAACTTATTAAAATGACAATAATTCATTATAAAAATCTACATTTAGAAAATTAACACATTTCCAACCACACTTATTTATCCGTCACATTATAATAATCATTTCAATGCTGCCAGTTTTTAAAATAACCGTTACCATTGTATCCCAAGTGCGCAGGCCAACTCTGTTCTACTGATATGTTTTTGCACGATTGTCCTGGCAACATATCCTCAGGACAACCACACTTAATAGAAATTCTATAAACCGTCATTTGTCCCAAAGCAATATTTCTGTTTTCTTTATCCATTGCTTCTTCGTAAAGATGGTAATCAATTCCTCGTTTAGCTAAACAATCGCGCACTATTTTTTCTTCATTACTTTCTTCCGGTTCATTTACTAGTTGCGCTTTTTGATTTCGAATGCATTCCATATCATCTTGAAGCAGAACAAATGGAATTTCAGAAGGTGGTAACCAATATGTTGAAAAAACTAAATCTACAGGCCGTGCCTTATCTTTGGCTGTTTTTTTCAAAGATGTTAATAAAATACCAGTTGGAGGTTGTTTTTGCACGCCTCTTATAAATTCTACATTTTCATCCCTTTTTATCCTTGATATATAATTTTTTTTAACCAATCGATTTACTGATTGTTGCTTAAATAGCTTCTCTATTTTGGCGTCTTCCAATAGCGATAGAACTTCAGAATAAGCAGGTTCAGTTTTATTTTTCTGAAGAGTCTCATTGTTAATTAAATTTGAGGGTTCTGTTATTGAAGCCAAATCGTTTTTTTCGTAATCCATATCTAAGAGAGAAGATTCTTGCAAGTCTCTTTTCTCCACTTGTACTTCTTCATCAATATCCACAAAATCGCTTTCATCTAAATTCGAGTAATTGTTCCAAGATTTACTAACATTTAATGTATCAAAATTTTTTTGTGAATTTGATTGGCCATTAGTATAAGCCATATCAGAATCTAACTTATTACGCAAACGATTATTATTTGTATTCGCTAATTTTGAAAAACTTTCTTTACTTCTCTGTGATCTCATTTCATTTGAATTCTCCATATTAACTTGACTATCATCATAGTTTTTATCAAACATTGTATAAGAATCTTTCCAGTTATCACCCTTTTCTAACTCATCTTCGGCTTCATTAATAATAAGATTGATTTTATTCCTTATTTCCGTATCATATTCACTATTCCTTTGCTTAGATAATAATTTGTCACGTTCTTCGGATTTTCTTTGATCATCTTTTATTAAAAGTGAATTTTTAGTTCTCTCCTTCATTTCCATGTCCGCCCTTTGTTGCAAAACCCTTTCAGCTTCCTCGCGAGGATCATTGAAATTAGCAAATTCTACCCGTTTCCACAAATCGGATGAATACAAGGGAAGTCCTGGAGGTTCAACGTGTTGACTTAATGCATACAATTTTGTAATCAAAGTTGAGTTAAACCTTAATTTACATAAATCTGCACGAATTTCCATATTTGTATCTTGTCTTTCTACAAAACGGTACTTCTCTTTCGCCCCTTCATGATTCAAACAATCAGCTGACCAGTGTAAAAACCAATCATTCCCATGCCCATCAACGGTAATAGAAAGTCCAGACATTTGTGCACTCATTGTGTCTTCTATTGGCCGTTCTAGTAACGGTTTCCCCGTTTTACCATCAAGAATGGTAGCAACTGTAAAATAATATATCGGAAATCCCGGTCCTATCTGATGTTTTATCATAAAATCTGGAACGTCATCGTCGTTATAATATCCAGGAATTGGGATACTTATAATTTCTGACTCAGGAATCGTATAGTTCCAAAGTTGATGGAAGGTTATACCATCATATGCAATTATTGTTGAACTAAACATAGCTGCAATTATATCTTCCGTACCATCAGAAGTTATATCTGCTAGAATGGGTGGTAAAGAGACACCTTTGCCAGGACCATGGTGAAGCTTCCTTAATTTCTGGAAATAAATATTTTAAATAAAACATGAAGATGATTATACAATACAATAATGTTAGTTTAATTAATTTGCAAAAAAAATACTATAAAAAGCATAGCTACCCCCCCCAAATAGGGTGTATAAAAAGTCACTATTTACCATTTCTCCTTGTAATATTTTAGATTCAGGTACAATATAAAGTCCGCCAGATTTCTTCTTACTATTTGTTGCTAAAATAAAAATATTTTCTCCATCTGGTTGAGTAAGTGTTTGTGGGGCTACAAAAAGTTGTTCGGACTCTGGTAACTCTACAGAACGAATTTCATTCCCAGTTAAGCCTGATAATATAATTATTCTACTACTTTGAAACTTATTATTTTGTATAATATGTGATGCTACGACATCCCCAATGCCATCTCCATCAACGTCTGAGATGTATTTAGCATCGTATACATCCAAAATATCGGATGCATATTTTTGTTCCATTTCCCAAACAATAGATCCATCGTGACCATTAATGGCGTGTAAAACAGATCCTCGCCCAGAAATAATACAATCGTTAATATTATCCGATGTGAGGTCCACGTCACAATCAACGGAGAAAACAGCATGAGCAGTCCAATGTATCCATAGAGTTTCTCCATTTTTACCATCTAAAGCAATAACACCTCCTAAACAAGGAGTTTGCTTTTCAAAGAATACTTCACAAACATAATCTGGTACTGATTCCATTAAATCGAGACCTAAAAATATGCAAAACAAAAATTTAATTACATTCTTTTCGATCAATTATTTGCTTATAGGGTTGTGTATACATAGACTTATGAAACTTAATGATTTTTATTATATTTCTTATTTAATGGGAAAGCAAAAGTTATTTCCCACGTGAGTGTCATGTCAAAAAGATAAATAGGTAAATATTATATTACCAATACTGAATCCAACGATTATGTCATCTACGCCATCCGCGTTAACATCATTTTTTCTTAAAGGAGCTTCCGCTGTAAATTTAGGTATAGTTCTCGTCCAGACAACTTCGTGAGTAAGAAAAGTACACGATACAGTTTCGTTATTATTATTAATTGTATACATATCAATAGGTTTCCTAGAAAACCAATTTTTCATGAGATTTAGTGGCATTGGAAAAATAACATTAATGGTAAATATACCAAGAAATATCAGAGCTATAAGAATAATTAATGCTAAAATTCCATAGCAAAATGGTGCAAACAAGACTCTGTACGGCATTGTATGCCGATCTATATTGTGCATATTTTTTCCTTTTCGACGAGGCGGCATTAAAGGCCTTTTATCAGCACAATCGTCATCGATTTTCAGTATTCCACTTTTCCCATCTTGAATAAATACCTCATCATCAATGTCACTTAAATTGTCATCGTCATAATTATCTCTGACTGCAGTTGGCATGAGTTTAGGGTACATTTTGTAATATTCTCTAATTAAAGATAAAATATTTAATTAACAAATATTTCAATTTTTCATATATTGTAAATACTGATATAAGTGTTAATTAATGTACACAATATAAACAGTTTTCTGTATAAAATAAAAGTCGATTACTTAGTAATAAAAAACTAGTGACAAAATGAGAAGATAAATATTTATATTATTGCGTTTCTCGATATTTTGCTTTGATTATTATATTAACCCTTGTGGAAAATGCTGAAAAAAATGAAAAATGTTGAAAATTATCTAATTTTAGCAGTTTTTCAACAATTTTCAGCAAATATTTTAGCAATATTTAACAATTATAGTAGATACTGCATTAAAAGTTATTGATTTAAGTACCCAGGCAACTAAGAGTTATTACCGTGATATTCAATACACTTGAATAGCACATAATAGTTTATCTGTCACTATTTTTTTAATAGAATAACATATATTTTTCAATTCTTGTATATTTAGCTAAAGTAATCTACGAGTCAAATAATAATCGTATATTGAACATTTATATTTGGTATAGAAAATCAAATTACTTAACAATTAATTGTTGCCATTCAATATCTATTATTTGTGTTCAATACTTGGCTCAATAAAATACATTTGTAAGCAAAATGTTGAATAAACGTTAAAAACCTGTCAGCTATTTTTCGATCGCAATGTATATATATAGTTTTACTCACTGTTTCACCCTCTAATGTTGATTAAAAGATAGTTATGGAAAACAACAGTAACTGTTTGTTTGTTTGTTTATTATTTTTTCTTACATAGGATGTGTTACGTTAGACAAAAGTTTTTACGACTGAAGTATCTGCTTAAATACGAACATTGATTAGAAAACTGTTATGAAAACATGCTGTCAATGTGTCGGATATTCCTGTACGGTACAGCATAAACTGCAAACTGTGAAGTTAGGGGTGGTTTTACTGATGCAGGGGTGTACTCATAATCGTTACCCTATAAGCAAATAATATCCCAGGGATATTACATCAATATTATTTATATAGTAACGTAATATTCTTACAATATTATTTAATGCAAATAATATGAAATATTCATAAAATAATACTTAATATAAATGATATTAAATATTATTCAATACAAATAATATTAAATATTCATAAAATAATACTTAATATAAGTGATATTAAAGATTCTTAAAATATTATTTAATATGTTTGTAGGTGAAATAGAGATATGAAAATTGTTGCAAAGGGTTGACTGAAAAATATTATATAAATATTACTACACGCTATTAGGGAATCTATGTTCATTTACACAATTCATTGTATATATAAATAAATTAAATTAAATTGTTTTTTATTTTTGAATTTTAATTGTTCTTTATTTTTGAAATGTAATAGTTGCAATCGAACTTGAAATGTCAATTTTTTCCTAACTTTTGCGTTTACGAATTTGAAATAATGGCGGTCCTTCAGTTGGATCCGCCATTGTGGACACAGAAGTTTTCATCATCGCTGCGGCATCCGGCATGTCTTCACCGGCTAAGTTGTCCCTTGCGTTGTTATAAGTTTCTTCTCCATATTGAGTCTTATATTATTACACATTCTTTACACACTTTGGCACGGATGTTTTAATATCCCCGTCGCAGTTATTTTCATTAGTTGAAAATGTTCAAAATGAACATCGCTTCGTTTTGTTTGTTCTCCTTTTTGATAGTTACGACTGCGAACGGATTTCAATCTAAATACAAACATGGTGTTGAGAAACTTAATGAGGAAAATTGGGAGCAAATGCTGACAGGCGAATGGATGGTTGTATTGTAAGTTTCAAAGAAAATTCAATATTACAATGGAATTGTTGTTATATTTTCATTCTGCAAACGGTACATTTTTTGTTAAAATAAATGTTTGATTGATGACAGGGCATAACCTACATTTTGTTTTCATTTATTATAACACTGTCAAAACTTTCAAACTGTCAAAAATTCGTTTTTATTATTTTTAGCACAGTCACGCACAAAAACAAATTAACGTTTATATATATACATATGAATGGGTGTATATATATTTATATGTGTGTGCAAGGGTGTGTATATATAGATATAGTTTTCATAAGTGTGATACACTTTGTGTCGGACATAATTATTCCAATGATTCATTGCGATATTATTAAATCATTGGAATAATTGTTTCCAAATTAAATTAAATTAAAAGTAAATTTAAAGAATTGGATAATATAATAATTCCTTTATTATATAAATAAAAATTGTATTTATAACAAATATTTTTGAGGCATAATTTTTGCATGTAATATTTATATACAACAATTTATTATATAAATAAATAAAAGTAAATTAAGGGAAATTAAAGATAAAATTAAAATTCTAATTAATTGGCATATAATAACATTTTCTTCCTTGTATTATGATTAAATGTTTTAAACATAACAAATGTATATATCAATGTTAAATTTGTATAATAATTAAATTATTAATAATTAGTTGCAATAATTTATTAACTTTTTGTTTTGAAATTGGACCTATTTATTTTTTAAAATATTTGTTAATAATTACATTTGATTAATTAAATAACTTATTAAATTATAAGTTTAGAAATAATGGTAATATTTATTTTACTAGCTACGCCCCATGGTGTCCTGCCTGTAAAAGTTTAGAACCTGTTTGGGATTATCTAGCATCATGGAAAAAAGATCTTAATATAGAAGTTGGGAAAATCGATGTCACTGATGCTCCTGGACTCAGTGGTAGATTCATGGTTACTGCTTTGCCAACTATTTATCAGTAAATACATTTATTAATTACTTACATATTTCAATTTCATGATTTACATTGATAATAAAGATATGTTAACTATTAAAATATTAATGGAACTGAAGAATGAAGTGTTTTTAAAATTCAGTACATCAAATGTTTGTAAATATTTGAAAGTTCAAATTAATGAAATAAGAACAATAATATTGTTTATTTACATTCAATGGACATAAAAATTGATGTAAATACAAAAGAAAAATAGTTTATATTTTATATTTTGAAATGATTCCATTTTTAGTACCATAAAATATTAATTTTATTATTTAATAAAAGAACATTAATTTCATGCAGGTTCAAAAAGAAAGTTAATGTTGGTTACTAGATTATATACATTTAGTAAGAAATATTTGCAAAGAGCAAGCAAAGTTTGCTTTCAAAATATAAACAATATTGTTTTGGTTTTATATTTGCATCCATTCCTAGTGTCTTTTGGATGTAAATAAACAATACTGTTGTTTTTAATTCATTAATTTGATCTTCCAAATATTTATAAACGTCTTTTTATGTACTCAATGTTAAAAACGTTTTATTCTTCAATTTCATCTATCAGTTACATTAATTTATTATATTGAAAGTTGAACATTTTTACAGTGTCAGTGATGGAATTTTCCGTCAGTACAAAAGCCCTCGAGATAAGGAGTCTTTGATTGAATTTGTATCAGAAAAGACTTGGATGAAAGTCGAACCAATTCCAGGCTGGAAAAGTCCAAATTCCATCATAATGTCTGTCATTAGCTACTTCTTTCGCATGTCACAGGTTTTAAGAGTAAGTTTTTAACATCCTTCATCGTAATACATATAATGCGTTTTGTGCAATATTTACTCCAAAATCAGAAGCTTTATTCTTTTCAAAGTTTTTGATGAAAATATTACATTATATTTTATATTTTATATTTTATAAGAGGAAGCATTCTGAGTACGGCAACATTTCAGTACACATTTTTAAACTTTTATTTTCTAAGCTTCCAAATGTCGTGGAAATGTTACAAATTATAATTATAACATTATGAAATGTTAAAAATTATAATTATAACATTATGAAATGTTAAAAATTATAATAATAACATAATTATAAAGGAAACATTTCAACTTTTGAAATTTTTTAATTTTGTCAACTATCTGCTATTTTATTTAACTATGTTAGTAATTATTATTAACGTTTTCTTAAAACATTGCAGTCAAAAAATGTAAAAATCCATGTTCAATATTTTTCATCAAACACTCTGCAAAAAAAGTTTATGGTTTTTCATGATTTGGGAGTAAATATTATATGAAATTCTCCATATAATATTTTTATAAATATTCATTATTTTTTCTTATTTTCAGGGAATTCATAATAGATTAATGGAAGATTTTGGTTTACCAACTTGGGGCAGTTATTTCATCTTTGCAATAGCCACAATAGTGATGGGTGCCATCATAGGCTTGGTAAATTATATAATAATTCATTTTACACTGATTAAAAAATTGCAGACTTCATTTAGTTATAGCTTTATAATCAATATATATTTTAATAAGTAAAGATTTATTAATATAACATTAATATGCACTCCACTCTGGGTATTCAAAGCATGAAACTAACCCGTTTTCCCATTCCAATTTCACTTCTATCTATCCGGAGTTGAGTGCATTATTTATTCGGTCATATTCTCCATAAAATCCTATGACATATTTTGAAGTTTTGGGTTTCTTTGCAGATTAGTGTATGCATCATCGACTTTATTTATCCGCCGAAAAACATGTCGCAACAATCAAAGAGAAAACAAAAAGAAACGCCAAATTCCGGAACTGATCAAGAAAAAAGTTCAGGAGATGATGAAATCGTTGAAAATGTAAAAGATGATTTGGTGGACGAGGAGGGAAGTGAAACGGATAAATCAGAAGGGGATAAAGATAAAGATACCAAAGTATCGCACAACAGTCCAAATGTGCGCAAACGCAAACCTCGCAAGGCTGATTAAATAAATCAATTTGATTAGTTTTCATTAATATTGGATTCTTATGATTATTTCTTGTGATTAATCAATTAATCACAAAAATGTTATCAATTTCCGTGTTAAATATGAAGTAATCAATATTTTGGTCAACTGAATATTTCTGAAATTTTATATTTTTACCACAATTTAATTCAATTTTATCACTTAACGGCTAAAGAAGTATTTGAGTTGGCAGCCTTGTTACCGCGTAAACGCGTTCAAAATGAAAGGACTTATACGATACAATTACACAGAAACGTTTATACGGTGATAAATCTGCCAACTCAGATGCTTCCAACTAGAATTCGGATGGGTCATATAATGGAACTGAGCCGATACTCAGTTCTTTTAAATTGTCACTTATTCATATTATGGATGACATGATAAAAATAACTTTTTTAAACGACACGAACAAGGATGCATGATATATCTCTTGTCAGCTTTTCGAACGCGTTTATACGATAACATTGCCGCCAACGTAAATGCTTTTATCCACAATACAGGTGGGTAACAATCTAAAAAGACTGGATGTACATCGTCTGTCAGTTAATCATGAAGTACTAGATGACAGTTGAACATTCCTATGCTTAAGTATAAGTAGAAAGGTGTATTTAACTGTCATTTAGTACTCCACGAATCACCGACAGTAGGTGTATATCAAAATTTATGTTTATTTATAACCAAGACTTAGACACTTTATTTTTATGAAATATAGTGACAGTTCATTCGCACAAGTTTAAACTCTTCGAGAATATTTTGTATAATTTTTATATATTGTTCCTACCTTGTATTTTAATTTGATACAAACAAAAAGCAATCGAAACAAGTAAAAGCAAATTAAATGAAATGAATGAATTAAGGCTCACAAAATAACTTTTAGAGTGTTTTTGGTACACGCTCTTTTGCATTTAATTTGCATTTAATGTAGACATTAGCTGCGTAAAACTAATCGTAAAATAAGGAGTATGAATCTTGTGAATAGAGTATGGTTTGCACGCTGTTTAACTCTTTACACAATTATTTGTAGTATTATCAATATTTGCATCAGGAAGAATTATTTAACTGACTAATTAAAGCATCAAACTAAAACTGAATCTGATCAAACCGTTGTTTTTTTAACTGATTCATTTTTATATTCGACAAACTAAATTTTACTGAATGATATAATACATAGTACACATGAAATTATAAATGAAATTAATCAATTATAATTTATTATTTATATATTATTTATGTATAAAATAATAAATAATAATTTATTAATTCATAAACATTATTATTACTGATATTATTTATAAATGCATACCTGCGCGTACGCATACAATTATATATATATACAAAATGCACTGGATGTCCGAAGTAACACGTGAAATGTTTGACTATAAGGTTATTATAAGAGTGATAACTCATTGACATTTTTTATTACATATTTGGGACTTGTATGATTCAAGTTTAATGTAGTTTGTATTTAATTTATATATCCAATACAATTATATGATATTTATAAATTGTGTACAAAATTGTACATGACTGATGTAAGAACTGTTCATGAGTTATATAAATTTATAATTGAAAAATGCTGTTTGAAACTGAATGTCATTAGTTACGTTCTTAATTTAGAAATTAAAAATCTATTTATAATTAGCCATTTTTAATAAACCACTGTTATTTTACAATGAAATAATATTATATAATATAATTTACATGATTATCATTTGTAGCAGTAATAAAATTTCATATCACAAATATTTTCCATCCCTAGTTCAAAAAACAAACTCAATATTTTTGAACCTGAAACTTTATGTTCTTTGAATTAGGGTTTTAATTGTCCGATGATGACCGCAATAAAAAGTAATTTATTTAACTTTTTAATATAATGATATGAATTAAAAAGTAATTTAAAATAAACTAAAATAGTTGTGCAATTTATATAATATGAACTAAATATTGTAATTGTGATGTCGAATGAGTTTTATAGATTTACGTTATTTCCCAATTAGTAACATTATGTTTATAATGTTTAAATGCAATTTTAAATTTTTATACACTATGAATTTGTTCTGAAAGTGTGGAATTCCGCTTCCATTGTCGATCTTCATGTACAGATGTCTGTCTTCTGTTTTAATGTATAAAATAACATTTACAAATGTATATTTATTACTTATTACGAATTATGAAGAAGTTAAACATCTCTCGTGTGGTCTACAGGGCATACACAAATTTTCTTATAAATTTGATGCTTCCCACCATTACTTGCGTTTGCGAATGTGATGCTATTTGTTAAGTTTGTATTAATGTTTATTTGTAAATGTAATAAAATCGAAACTTTTACATTTATGTTTTTAATATAAACTTAGTGCCTTAAATATCACAGGATGATTAAATATCACTCATGATAATACCACAAACAATTGAGTAACAAAGATGATTACATGAATTCATTACACGACCACGACTTAGCCCTGCATAGCAGCGCTGCTCTCTTTTCTCAGAACCATTCAATCTAATGCATTATTTTCTATTGGTCACTTATTTTTGAGTGGGTTAATAATGGGTGATTATCTTAAATCTGAGCAATGTACAGGAGTGGATTTATGTTTCAAATTGTAATACTTCTCAATACCTTTAATATTTAATTTTGATCTGATTATTACATGGTTTTAATTTGATTTGAATTTACATCAATGTGACTTTATGTAGAGATTCTACATTTATTTTACTGTGACTTTGATTTAATTTAAAAACGTAATTCTACCCAGAAAGCTATGGTAATCACCCATTAAATGAGTATTTCTGTGCGTTAAATCGTGAGTAATGAAGTACTTATCATAGCTTTATGTGCATTGCTCAAAGCTATGATAAGTACTCATTACTAAGTCGTAATTGTGTAGTGTAATAAGTTAAATAGAATGAGTAGTACGAAGCGACTGAATTTGTATTTACGATTAATGTTTTCATACTCCAGAAAAAAAGGAGAAACTCCATGTTTTGAAAATGTGTGTATTGAATTTATTTAGAATTGTAATTGAAAATGACCAGTAATAATAATTTTAGTCATATTAATATTAAACTAGCCAATCATTAGTAATGTACTTACAAATTAATGTTTAAATAAATGTAAATAATTCTTTTTTTCGAATTAGCAGTTTTTATTTTATTAAAACAGTTATTTTAATAAGCTTCTTGTAATTACTTTTGTGTATATTAAATATTTGGTGTATTTTACTTCCCCCCAATGCATTAATATTTTTGCTTTAAGGAAACAAAGTTCACATTTATTATTGACAGACTAAAAAATAAGTGGTTTTAATTTAATAAATACACCACCGCAGGATAATGGAAAATTATTAATTGTTACATCATGTTATGGCTCCAAGCCTCTCCAAATTTCCACCTTTTTGTGTTAATATATTAAATAAAACAAACATATTAATTAAAATAAAAAAAGTGTTTATGTTCTGTGGTTCACAAGAAAGAAGTAAAAATTCACGTTTTTTTACTTCTGATGAAAAATAGAATCAAGAAAGATTAAATCTTAAATTTAAATTAAACATAAATTGTTCAAATGTTGCAATAATATTTAAAAGAACTCTCTAATGGGTTTGTTATTAAATTATATTCCTTTCAATATTAGAAACTTAATCAATTGTACATTAACTGAATATTCTTCCTTTAAATAGACTTCCTATTCATTTTAATAGAAATATTCTATAATTAATATAATTTTTAGGTGGATATAATATTCTACAAATACTTGTTGAATGTTATTCAGTATTAATTCATAATATTGGTTTATAAATACACCAGAAATTTTCATTCTATTAACTACAATATTATTCAATGGTATTTTCGAGACGCATTCCATCTCATGGGCAACCTAAACCGGAATGTAATTCTGTAAAATTCATGTTTGACTTTGAAAATTAATGTTCCGGCTGAAACTGAAAGTTGTAAAACACGAATTTATGGAATTTGTTCAAGTTTGAGGAAATTACCCACTCCAATTTGAAAATAAGCGTGTATTGTGAATGTGAACATTGATGTTAGTTGAATTATTAAGAAGAATTAAATTATATTATTTATTATTGTAAAGTAATAAGAAATTTAGAATATATTTATCAAAATTATTGTTTACAATTTCTCACTTATAGATTAGATTACACAATTTTATTTAAACTTAACAGAGAATACCCTAATCTCGTGTTTTACTACTTATAGAATTTTAGCCGGAACCAATTAATTTTAAGATGAACATGAATTTTATGTAATACCACTTCGGTTCAGATTACGCGTGAGCCTATTAAAAATGACATATCAATATATATTGAATTATCCAAATGCGTTAACAATTACCTTTCACAAACGAGTTTCTTGGTGCGTTTTTAGATGGTAAATTTCTTTTCGCCTTTGGATGACGCAATATGTATTGATATGTCACTTTTTACCGTTTTTAATAGGGGAGACAACAGTTTTATCTATTACAAATTCCGTAATAATTCATCAAAGACTTTTTACATTATGAAATGTTAAACTTTAACCAGGGATAAATAAATAATATTCACATAATGTTCCTGGGATATTATTCGCTTATAGGGTTACCATAACGATGGCTACATATTCCAGAAGATGTTTTGCAATTGAATTGATTAGAGTTGATAGAAATAAAAAAAAAAGTTGCACGATATTTTGTGCCGCGTTATTTGCTCAGATAAAGCGGACTCGGCGACACGCCACGATTCGCGCGCTCTCGCTCACTCACTATCTCGCTTTCTCTCTCTCTCTCTCCCTTTCCCTTGGAGGGAAGCCGAGCGGCGGACGGAACGGAGAAGAGCGCGCTCACGTATCTCGGCCTGTGATTCGTCGGCCCGCCACTGGTGGCGACAATCGTCAAGTTTATTATCCCGCGCTCGCACGCCTGCTTCAGTCGAGTTTCAGTCGTTTGACGAAATCCCGCAAGAGCGCAGGTATCTCGGCAGGTATCGGACGTCGACGCTGATCGCAGTTCCTCAGGGATCAATCGTCGGACAAAGAGAAAGCCGCGAGAAGGAGAGAAAGCATATCCTCCACGCGTTTAGCGACGAGGGGACAGGACCAGCCGTGCGCAATAGGCGAGCAAAGTTCGCGAAATCGCGAGTGTCAGCAGTCAGCCAATAGCCCACCGAAAAGCGCGGACCTTGCGAGCAGCAACATGCCGGAAACAGCGCACCACATGAACGGATATGCGAACGGTCACACGCCGCCGGAACTACAGCAGGACACCAGCTTCCTCTTCACTTCCGAGTCGGTCGGCGAGGGTCACCCAGGTTAGTTGGGACGAGGGTGCGCGGCCACGCTCTCGTGGCGAGCGAGCCAATTGGTGGTTCGGGAGGTGCCGGCCCAGTTCGGCTGGTCGCGCGTGCCACTCGAGCGCGTCGACGATGCTGACGTCTCAATTATGGCGCTACGCGCGCTATTACCTCATTTTCGTAATATCCGCCCGACCCTCTCTGTCCCCGCGAAAACATCACCGTCTATCCCGCCCCCTTCCCTCGCCCTTTTTATTCATCATTTCACTTTACCGTCCGCACCGAGCATCCTTCCGCCTCCTCGTGCTCTCGTCTCCTCGTCAAAAGTCAACCCAATTATCCTCCCCGATCCAATGGCAACCTTTTTCAGCCCTCAATTTCATTTCACTTCAAATTCTCACTTGACTTTCGTTGCAAAATGTTTGGTCAATTTAACGGTTCGTTTCTTGCTGTTCGTAAGTTCACGGCGTATTGTTTTTTCTCAATACGAGCAGTGTGGACTTTTTGCACGCTGCTGATTGTATTATTTGCACGCTGTTCCAAAATTGACCGCCAGTACTGCGTTGGTGAGACAAACATATCAATTTTGATATGTTAGAGGAAGATGAGCAATGTTGCCAATCAATTTTGGAACATGAACAAACGTAAAACGTTTGGTGGACTGCAGACATTTCTGCGAACAGCGTGTTTTTGTTTGTTTCGCTTTTCACGTTCGATAAACATACATGAAACTGATGTTAGTTTTGCGAATAAACTTTTATACAATTTTTCATATGTTTGTTTATTGAAATACATGTAAATGCGTATATTTACTTCCTTCTTCGTTAAGAGGTTGTCTTAATACGAGGTGTTTTAGTCATCTCGTTCAAAAATCACGGAGTTAGGATGTTTTTGAATTGTTTGTTAAAAATACGTTAAGGAACTCAGTTCATGGAATATTTGGACTTTTTATTTATGACATACGCAAAATCTGTAACATTGATGAATATTCTTTCTTGGAAGAGTTGTGCATAAAAGACCATTAAATTTTTTACGTATATGTTCCTTAATTTGACAGGGTGCTGTTCTCACTGTAATCAAAGACATATGAAAATATTATTACAACTTGAAAATACATAAATTCCATGTACGCGCTAATTATATCTTTTTAAATTGAAATACCACTCACTTGATAGATTAAATTCCCCTCAAATAATATTATTGACAACTCTTGTAACCTTTTTCTTCTTGGGAGGTTGTTCCCCTCCCAAAAATGTATCAGCTTTACAGTTTATTGTAGTGGCAACAAATTTCTGTACAAAAATTGAAAAATTATTTATTTTTACAATTGGAAAATTACATTCTTCTGACACGAGAGGTGAAGTATTATGAACATTTTTTGACATTCAACCTTTTAATAATATAAACTTAAAAAGTTTAAACATTGTTTAAATATTATTATAAAAAAGTATTAAATCTGACAATAAAATTGTTATTTCTTCCTAAAATTAATAAAAATTTATATGAATTAGAATCAGAACATCTTTTCTTAAGATGATAGGAAATATTATTAATGAACAAGCTTATATAAAAGACATTAGCAAAAAAAATTGTTGTTTAATGAATAATTTAATGTTTGTAATGGATTATTTACTGTAATCTTTACATTTTGCGGAAAAAGAAATAAGATTTTATGATGAATAAACTGTCTTCAAAAATTTGAGACTACTAAAATTAAATGTATAACATTTATGTATATATACTAATTGGGTCATTTCTTGCAACTTATTTTTAAAAATAAAATCGACATCTTAATTCAAATGAATGTTATCTAATGTACAGAGCATTTATTATCATAGAAAAGAACATTTCAATTTTCATATTATATCAAATAAAGTATAAAATTGTATTTCTAGTTTCAATTTAGTACTATGAAGGGAAATAAGTGTAATACATATATATACATATATATATATATATAATATATTTATATTTAATGATAACAGTTAAAATAAATAATAATGAAAATTCGTAATTGATAAGATAATAATATTAATTTTTAAAAATAATTTTTTCTCATTATTGCTTAAATTTTGAATCAATTACATCAGATACATTACAAGAATGATGTTTTTGTTTCCTTGTTTCACATTATAGATGTTAAATCTATTATGCTTTGTAATACCACAATAAATCATGTACTATCTAATTGATTTTGATGTAAATAAATACTTTGGTAATAGTTTTCGGTACTTTTTGCTCTAGCATAATCAGCAATATAACGCAATTAATTTTCAAATAATTTTGATGCAACAAAAAGTTAAATTATAAGTAAATTAAATTGTATTTATACATATTATTAATTATTCAACTTTGATTGCAGAAAATGTAATCTTCTTTAATTTTAAACCTTTCATTTGCTTCTAACTTAAATTTCAAACAGATTGAAAATGGAAAAAATAGACAATGGAAAATTTTTGCTCCATTTTTAATGGATTTTTAGTTATTTATAGAATATATATGCGCATGTGTGTAAATTTGAAGTGGCAGCTTTTATCATATATAAATTAGAACAGCGATTAGCAGTATTTAGAATTGAATACTCTTCATAGTGCTAATTGATGATTAATGATTTAAATTAAAAAATTTCAATGAAAAATGACGTAATTATGGTATGTTGATGTAGAACTGCAATACAGCTTAAAATGAATAAATATTGCTTGTATTATTGCTAATTGCTTAAGGTAACTTAATTATTATTTTTATGATTATTTTAATTTAAAACCATAAAAATTATTAAATATTTTAAAATATATAAATGAATGACCATAAATATGTTTTAAAAAATCATTGATTAATCTAATATTTTCTTGATGTGACTTGTATTAATTTTGACATTATTAAAGTTGTTAAACATAGAAGTTTTTAATATGATAAGATGGTATCATCTTATTACTATAAACAAAAATTGTTGATTCACGCTCGTGTTTAGATAATGATACATATGATAAATAATTTTATATTACAATTTCCAAAAATGTTGCAACATACTTTTCATTAAATTTATATGTCAAATACATGTTTATATTTATTTTTATATAACATAATCAATGTGCTTTTAAAAATATGGGCTTTTTTATTTATGTATTTACTTTAATTATTTATATAATGATGTTATATATCTAATGAGTGACAACAATTTATTAATTAGCATTATTTTTGGTAATTTAATAGATATGAAATAAACATGTTGATGTGAAATTAAATAATAGAATGTTATTATTATTGCAGCTATAAATATCATCAAAATAATTGAAAATTGTATTAAAATTAAATTTTTAATATTGAACTATTTGATATAGTTTGTTGTATATAATGGATATTAAGTAGTGTCTAGTATGAAATTTATGTTTTAATAGTTCAGTAATAAATAATATATTATATATATATACATATACTATTGCAAGGACCAACATTTTAAATTTTACCGAATAAAATTCTTAATTCATCATTCATTATCAAAATTAACTTTAGAAATCAGTGATTTTCTCAGGTGAGAAGAAAAGAAGCAAAAGATAGGAAATAATAATAAAAACGATGATGTCATACTATAAAAGAGTATTAAAATTTAATGCAAGATCAACACGAGTTATAATTAACGATAATGACTAATAATTTTCATTTTTACACGCTGTTGATTAGTTATAATAATTGTTTGTTTGAATTTATAATTGTGACAAATATTCTTTTAGTTTGTAATTAATATTAATTAATTCTTCTTCACTTCTTATTGTTTAAGTCATTTATTAAAGTAAACATCTTTCACATATTAATAAAAACACTCTGGTTGTCCTTTTTTTTTTTTTTTCCATGATTAATTATCGTCTTGTTGGTATAAAGATCAATTTTAATGTGGTGCTTTAAGTTTTAAGTACGTTCACTTTTTGTCAACCTTTTTAATTATCATATAATAATTTTATAATATCATTGACCAGTTAATACCATACTTTTAAGTACTTCTAAGTTGACGAAAGAAAGATGTACAATTACACAATTATTCTTAAATTAATTTACGAATTACGAGACCATTTACGAATTTAGTATTTATGAATGTTGTACACTGAGAGAAATATATGAGTATATTTTACTAAGTGTTTTCGTAAAGTTGTGATATATTATCTTTCTTTTAAATAAATACTAATATTATTT
>JABFPN010000098.1:0-74241 GCA_022817305.1 Leptoteleia sp. ZL-2020 | reverse complement strand
ATTTTAAAATTATGTATTTAATTAATATAAAAAGAATACTTTAATAATCAGCTTACTTTTTTTATTTTAAAATGAAATATCATTAGAGGAATTTAATTTTATTTTAAGCAGATCATTTTTAAGAGTGCCATATTAATTTATTGCTACGTAGATTACTTTTGAATATTTTGAAGTTTCATTTATAGTTTAGTTTTATTCGCACCAGATGAGTGTAACGCGTCCTCCAGGCGCTCCCTTTGCTTATTAGAAAGTATAAAACATAAATGATAAATTTATTATTTTAATTATTAACGAAATTAATAAATTTTCAATTATAAATTTCCAGTTACAAAAGTTGAACTTTTATTAACTGATTGAAATGATCACACCAGTAGAAATAATTTCTATCCATTCTTTTTAAAAAGCAAAGCTCAACGTGAAGTTTCAGTTATTTCAAAAAAGAAAAAAAAATCAGACATTATTGTATTGTATGGAATTGAAAAATGGGACGTTTCCAGATATGTATAAACATGGTTTTTTATGTGCTTAATTTCAAAAACGTTTCGTTCATCAGTTCCATTCTATTGTTATTTAATAAAAACATTATTTATCGTAACTATTGTCAAACTTTAGAGACAGTCATTACAAACTTTGATTTGACCCTTTTTTTTATCTAATTTTTTACGCTATCCATTAAAGTTCTCATTTATGTGGCCGTTTCCGAAAAGCACTTTATTTTCATCGCGGACAAATATTTTTCTCCGGGGAAACTTTTCGAAACTGTCAAGCTTATGCGCGGGGAAGATCGAAGATTAATTCAAAATAGAAGCCTAATAAAACATTTGCAAGTACAAATATTTGGGCAATTATTATGTAAACAATGTTCGTAAACACTGCATTTCCATAATTTGTGGATAAACATGCGTCGATCGATGACGAAACATATTTCACATCACCTAGAATATAGTTATTGTAAGGATATTGGAATCAGTGATAAAGACATACAAATGGATTTTATTTCACGTGCGGAGATAGTATTTCAAATCCACTTGTTTTTATATTGA
This sequence comes from Leptoteleia sp. ZL-2020, assembly GCA_022817305.1. NCBI lineage: Eukaryota > Metazoa > Arthropoda > Insecta > Hymenoptera > Scelionidae > Leptoteleia > Leptoteleia sp. ZL-2020. The sequence continues at coordinate 73,198 of JABFPN010000098.1, read as the reverse complement.
AATCATTTTGGCGTAAAATTGAAATGTACACATAGAAAAAGTTGCACAACAGCAATCGTGCCGATTGTTTGACAAATTTATCAAATTTTTAGTTATATATATTAAAACATTCTATCATGTAAATGAATGGCATAAATAAATTCTCTTACGTATTAACTTGTAATCAATTATGTATTAAGAAGATGGATTAACATAATTTATAATATATTTGAATACAAGTTTAACATATATTGGATTCTCAATAAAACTCGATATTTTTAATAGTAGGGAAGCAAAGATGCTTTTGTTACCAACAATTTCTGCTTCATCCATAAATGTAACACTTAATTCTAGCGCCTTTGCTTTTAAAAAGCAATAATTTTTATAAAAGACACATCTGTCTACATCTGAGGCACAGTAATTTCTTCGGTCATATTTTTCTCAGTATATATTCAAACTGAAATAATGTTTCTCGAAATTGTTATTAAAAAAAAAAGATCCCCGCGTACATTTACGAATTGACTTCCAAGACATGAAAAACGGTGAAGTGGAATGAAAGAGCGGGAGTCAGTGGGTCGCCGCGTTTCCATAAATCAAAGTCCGACGAAAAACATAAACGCTTAGGGTATTATGTAAACGACGCGGCCGAGGCCAGGCGCTTTGGTGAATTGCGGATAAACATTTGGCCGAAATATATTCGGTCAGTTATGCCTTTATCCGCACTGGTCCTTCTCGCTCTCGGCCGGTGGATCCTCCTCCCCCCCCCTCCCCCTCCGTCGGCGCCCCGCCCCACCACCGACCCCCGGCCGGCATCCCTTTCGTGTTACAGTTATTGATTGCGCGCGGCTAGGGCCACGGGGCCCTCGACTCAAACCTTGCCGATTGGCGTAATGCGTTTATGCCGTTTCCAATTGTGGACCGTGCGTCAATGCGCGGGCCAATCATTTTGACAGCTTCCGGGGCTTTGGTGGCGCTTATTTGAGTTGCCCGGTGATAAATGTCACCGGGTCGGAAAAATGGCCCGAGACGTTTATTGCGTATTTTCGATGGCGCAATTCGCGAGAACGGCACGTGTCTTTTATGTGCCACCCCGCCCGGGGGACACGTAGATTATTTCGGCCGGCAACACCTACCGTTTCAGATTTACGATCTTAAATCGCGCGTTTTAACAATTGCAGATCGTATAATAAATTAGACCCGCGGAGCAAGACATTCTCTTTTTTTGCTAACCAATCTTTGCGACGTTTTACGACGCGCCATTGTGCGATAGAGATTGTTCATTTTTTTTTTTTTTTTTTTTTTTTTTCAATGTAAATGTAACAACCAAAACGTTAGTAAATCAGGCTGACAACCATTATTAACGGAAGTTTATATCGAATTTATTTTGCATTATATGTAACGAATTTGTACACGGGGTGAAAAAAATCAAGGTTATCAGACCGGGTTGGTCCTTCTGGCGAGTAAAGTATATCAGATCTAATATTTCTATAAATTTTAATATATAAATGAAACAATGATTTTGTCGATTGTCATTGTTTTTATTATTTTCTTTTTAACATAAATTTAATTTGTATGATAAGATGCGCAAAGCTTTCTCGCAATTGCTATTGCAAAACTTATAGAAATATATAACAGTCACTTTTATTTTACTCGCACGAATTGCGTAAGTGATGAGAAAATACTTGTACGGTATATATAGAGAAGAAGGTGTTATAATAAGTCGTCAGATACTGTGGTTTTTCGCGTTGTAGAATAAAGGAGAAAAAGGAGGGAAGATTTTCATTTTTAAAAAGCTTGATATTCCGGTAAAAATTGTAATGTTTTATACAAATTTCAAGAATTTGTCTTTATATTTCAAAGTAATAAGTAAATGATATCTATTAATTTTCAACCATAAGTATGCTTGTCAATATTTTATTATTTAATATGAAGACCCTGAAAACACGTAATTGATCCTTTCGTTGGTTAATTAATTAAAAAGTTATAATTATACCGCGATCATGTTAATTACTACTTAATTATTAAACTTATAATTATTTAGCCGAGAATAATTTCAAATGCACGTTTAGAAAATTTCCTATAATTAGAGTTCTATTACATGTAATGAGTGCAATTTTTAAACAAGTGTATCTCATTGTTTGCTTATAATTTCAAAATCAATTATGCAAACTTATCAACTCGATTTATACGTATGCAAAAGTTTAAGGATTTTGTAATTATAATACTATGTATAGTACAATAACTAATTACATTGCATTGTAATAATTATCGACGTAATGTCATTGATAACTTTAGAATTGAGGTATTTGAATTTACTTATAAAATGTAAGTAAAGCTTGGAGCTGAAAAATGAAACTTTTTCAAAGTACAAAGTACAAACTTTACTTTTGTTTTGTATTTACATCCATTTTAATGTCCCTCGGGTGTAAATATAAAATAATTTTGTTCATTTAATTATTTGACCTTCAGAAAATTTACGAAATTTCATTATGAGTTGATCATCCTGTGACAATTCACCTTAAGTGTAATTTTTTTTTTTTTTTTAATTAAAACAATATTAATTCTAAAACCCTTGGGATACGTCACGATTACTAAAGCTTTCTAGTAAACATGTGTTTAAATTTTATAAATCATTACATATCCATGTGTATTAAATTCACAAATCTTAGAACCTCTCCATATTTGATCATTATAATATTCGAACTTTGGCACGCGGCAATTTTCCGGTATAAAACCGCGAACCTGATCATAAAACGCGCAATCTCGGCGATAAAACTAACAACCCGTTTGGCCGTTAAGGACGAAAACATCCGCGGCGCGCGATCCCGCCATAAAGCATCCCACATTTTGACATCTCTTATCAAGCAACGTGGAAATCTGTCTCGGAAGACTTGAGAGCGATCCGAAAATTCGAAACCGATGCGTCTTTATCGTCGAACAGGGGGGTGGAGTTGCGTTTCGTCAATTGTATCGCGAGATCTCGAGGGGCAATTGTGACGGGAGCCGGAGCGAGCAAGATACGCGCATTCTTGGAGACGACCCACTTTCCGTCGAATTTAATTTCATGCCTTATCTCCGGCAACCAAGGCGCAGCGCTTCAACTAGGACAGCCTCCAAATCCGCATTCACTCAATGCCTGTCACAGTTATTACCGAGCGTATAATCTGCGCGGAGATAGCGCGCAATTGCTGCCGATAAGAAAAAAAAACATTCCTACTGAACGGGCCAAATGTCAGCTTTGCAATTAGTCGCAGTAATTGAATGGAGGGTCTCCGAAAATCACTTCCATAGTAGATTTTAAGACCGGGCTGATTCCTGCCTAGGCTTTCCTAAATTCAAGTTTGGACCTTGGTAGGCCCGAACTTTGACCCCTACTGAACATTTAACGTTTAACTCGTTGAATGCCTGACTAGGCAAACCCAAAAAGGCCCTAGATTAGCCTATAAAAATATTTTCAAGATTGCCTGATTTACTACATAACAGGAAAGTCTTCTTAGGCTAATCTACCTTCAATTATTACTGACTTTACTCCATATTGCTGAAATACAGTACTAGTTGCGTAATCTATTATGAAGGCTCTGATTAGGTCCGATCTAGGTATATCTTATGTGGGCATGCCCTAACTCAACCTTCCTCAGGTCAAATTTCTCAAATTCTTTACCTCAGTTTCATAATATTGACTTCACTTTCCCTCTGTTCTATTCTATTTTCATTTTCAGAAGCAACGACGTCTCGCAACTAATCGGCAACTTGTATGATTGAGTTTCAACTGCCCTTTTGCAATGTAAAACTTTGGGGAATTTTTTTCCAATTACACGCCGGAACTCTAATTCCACTTGACATCAATTTGGCTTAACCGAAGGGCACATTTTTAGTTTCTTTGGCAGATAAAACTGTTAGGTAGAGTAATTACTCGTATTCCCGATGTAAATATGTTGAAGATAATTGTAAGCACTTTATGGAAAAGTAGTTTTTCAATTTCAATTCGAAATATTGCATTTTTAACGTCGCAAATGCTGTCGTAATGTACGATGTAATGAGGAAAGATTTGCGATAACGTTTTTCTTTTTTTTTTCTCTCGTATTTTTCAGATGAATGTAATTGGTACGGCGATTTTATGAAATATCCATCCGCAATGTATGTTAATTCCTTTTTTAATACTGTCTTCTTGCGATCATTTAATTTTAGCAGACGCAAACATTTACGGAAAATTTTCTCTAATCAGGACCGACATTAATGGAAGTTAAAAGGGTACAAAATTCTTCCAAAGGAAAGGTATTAGGCGGCGAAAGTAAATTATTTTTCCGCGTAAGAACGGCAAAAAAAAATTATTTCTTGAATTAATGAGAGACTGCAGAAGTTATTATTCACGGTAATCTTTTTCGCAATAAAGTGTAAAAGTCTTTTAATAAGAAAAATTGCGTTCAGCGTAGTAAATGCAGTAAAATCTGTTAGAATAAAACGTTTCTTGATATTAAAAACGTAAAAAAAAATTTTTTTTTTTTGTCAACAATGAAGTTTGTTTATATTATACGCATCTCACGTAAGCAATTCATATTTAAATAACCTTAGCGCGGTGTTTACATCCGCCAAAGAATTATTTTCACTCGCATTATTGTCCACTGTTTAGAGTTATTTAAAGTCGAATCGGAGCGTTTGAAACACCGAAACAAAACTCGATTCTCAAAGCAAGTTACTTCTTTTCTTTGTACTTATCAGTTACAGTTTGGCATCAGAAAACACTTGTCCATATTTATACCTTCTATGCCTCGAGAACATCGGTTGACATAATAAGATTGGTTGAATGTACCGCACGCTTCATTGTCAGATCGAACATTTGCACAATGCAATAAGGTCATTGGAACATTACAAAAACTGTTGCTATCTGGATACAATTTGTACCGTGTACCAAGTGTATTGGACTTTTCATATTTGATATATACTATACATACAACTCCCATTGTATTTTCTAGTCTAGGAACGGTACAATACCGAGCGAAAACGCGAATGGAAGAAAAGTTCTCAATAATATATGATGGAAGCATAAATATTGCTCTTTCTGGTATTATACTGCCAGAGTATGGTAAACTAAATTATTAACTTTTATTAAATCAGTTTGTTAAAAATTGCACCTCCCCTGGTTTCTAATTTTTAATATTCAGTTTTCTCCGTGTTGCTTAAGTAAAACAGGAAAAAGTTTTTTCTTAATCCATATATGGCCATAATTGATTTCCATAAGAGGAAATTATTGAATGCATATAAGGACAGAGTATTATATCAATTATTGCCATATATCGAACATATATGGTCATATATGGATTAAGGAAGAACATATATGTCCATATATGACTTTTTTATTTCCTTATATGAAAGTATTAAAACATACATGGACCATATATGTTCCCTTTTTTACTAGGGATATAAATTATTACAGATGAACTATTAATGAGAGCTTTTGCTGACTTTAATGTTGATTAAAAGTAAGTAAGTGCAGTATTGTTACAAAAATGTTAGAAAAATAGTGGCCAGCTACTAAATTTCGTTAAAATGTATTCTATACTATATAAGCAAGTTTTTTTTTTTTTTTTTTTTTTTGAAAGAGATTTCATTAACGAGGGACAAATATTTGAAATTGCAGAATAAAGTAGTACCGATGGAGCTGAGCATCGATGAATCGAGGCTAGAACGACGTCAAAGCATCTTGCGGTTCAGCCGCAGTTGTGGCGGCTGTTAAGAGGCCGCTGCACCTGCGGCCTGGAGCGACATGCAGAACGCCGGTAACGATTACTACCAGAGAGCCCCGCGATGCTGTCCGGGTCGAGGCATCTCCAACCAGGATGCGATGCGTATTTCCGCGTCAGGATGCGGCCCCGAACTGCTTTGTTGCCGCTGCAGCTGTAGCACTGCACCATCGAGCAAGGCGCCGGGTGTGCTCGCCAGTCTTGGGGTTTGCGTCCTCGTGCTGGGATACACGATACTCGGCGCCATTGCATTCATGGCACTTGAAGGTGGCTTGAAATCCGTAAGTCCAACTGTCCTTAAAATCAGACTCCTTGTCGCCAATTAACACTTACCACACTGAGGAACATAAAATAATAAGAGTTACTATACTTTTTGGCATTCTGACACTCTATGCTCCAATGTTTAAGAACCTTGCCAAACAGTATGGTAAACGATGTCATATAACTTTTTCAAGTACCAATTATTAGAACTGTGGTACCTCTTGTCACATTGTCGAGCATTATTTTATACAGGAACGCATAGAGTCCAGGATTACTATATTATTTTTCTCAGTGCAGTAGGATATATTCTACTGGCCCGGTACTGGTACCATACATTTTTGGTATTTATGGTCCTGGACCAGAATCGAGCCCGTAGATGTAGATCCAATCTGGAAAGTTCCTATAGGTTTATCTTTTCAAATACAATTTCGGACTCTTTAACGTTTTTGAGTAAATATTCGAGTTTCATTAACAGCTGAATATTGGCGCAGATACGGCAGCCGTACTACGACCATATCGACTTAACTTATGAAAGGGTTAATACTCGTATAATAACATTGATTGGACTACTGCCCTTTTGTTAAGCAGAAAAGATAGAGCACCAATATCTTAGTTGGCTAAGTGCAGACGTAGCTTCGGTACACAATCGAATTGGTAATGGTCCAAAGCACATTGCCACAGAACCAAATAATTTACTATTTAAGTATGACAATAGCACAATAGACTGCCGGTGTATATATAACTTAGACGTTCATATGTGTTGCGTATTGCATATGTCTCTAATCATACATCCGATAAATATGCCAGATATATGTTTCATATCTCTATTAGCACAAAATACTATTTAATATTATATAATATTCTGTGGACGTTCCTAGAATATTAAAATGATATTAAAATAATATACCTAGAATATAATATAATATTTTAGGTATATACTACATTCTAAGAATGTTCATAGATTATTATATAATATTAAATAATATTATGTGTTGATAGATATATCGCATATAAATATTATTTACGCGGCCAAACTTTTTGGATATTGGTTCTATATTTAAAATGCAAATATATACGTAAACTCACGGCCTTCATTCAAGAAAAATTTCACTGTAAGGTTAATACCGTGTAAAGTTAATTGAGGTGTGCATCCATTAAACGCTTTCAAAATGCATTTTGCAAGGAATAAATGTACATTAATGGTTGAGATGAATTAATTATTATTATTATTATTATTATTATCGCGAATAATGATTACAAGGAGTGAAAGTATATTATTCGACAGATAAAACAAAATAGTGTTATAATTATTTTAGTATTTTTTTTTTTTGTAAATATACTTATAAAGGAAACCAGTCACACGGCTTTAAGGTACATCAATTTATATAATTAAAGAGAAAGATCAAGTTTTCTTGATAATAATTAAAGGAAAAAATCAAATTTTGAGATACTTGAAACTACCGTCAGATTGCTTTTCACTTTTATGAAATAAAGTTTTAACGAATCATCCACTAGAGATATTATACTCCTTAGATATAAGACATTCGTTTTAGACGATTAAAGGACTCTTGTTATTTTTATATGATACATCGATTTAAACGTATATACGAGTTTCAGTCTACATTGTGAATAATAATCTTTTTATACCGTGTTAATTAAAATAACTCTTGGATACGCAGTGTCACACAACTCGAACTTTCAGTGATTTGTTAGACTTTAATATTTTATAAAAGTTTTATAACGAGCAAGTAGGATTAGCGCTAAGTTTGGTGCAGCAACTATTTTTATGATCTTGATGGGAATGTTTTAGGGACATCACAATATGCGCTTGAATTGTGTTTGTTTCTCTTTTGGGATAGGGTCTCAACTAAATTAAAACGTTCCTTTGAGATTGCGAAAGTAGCTTCCGCGTTCTCTCCGCGTATACGCCATTCCATTCAAATTAACCCTGCTGTACATTATGTAAAATTAAGCGCAGATTGATACGACTTGATATCAGCTTTTGGAAGTTCGAACTCAATCTGACGAAAATCATTAAAGGCTCAACATCCACGGTAATTTAATCCCGCACGAGGACCTTTCTGAAAAGATAACATTACCCTGTAACTAATAGCAGAGCGTAATTAGACTGTGCGAAGTGATAGCGACGCAGCATCTCCATTAAAACAAACATTCGTCCAATTTCACAATGACGATTTGTCGTAATCGAAGTGCATTATGCCTGGCAACTTCCGGCTTCTTCTTTTTCACACGAAGAAGCTGTCAGAAAAATGGAACAACCATGTTTAATAATTCATTCAATGTCAATTAAAGTGCTTTAATTATGGAACTGAAGAACGAAATGTTTTTAAAATTGAGCTCATAAAAAAATTCATTTCATCCAAACTAGCCTTTTATCCAAATTTCAAATTATTAGAGTGTCACAGTATCCAGAAGTCATTTCAACTAAAAATAATAACTTGAAATTTATCTGCCAAAAAAGAATTTTTCTAAATATTCTGATGGTCAAGAAAAAGTAATATTGTTTATTTACATCCAAAGGTCATAAGTATGGATGTAAATACAAAACAAAAACAAAGTCCTTTTTAAGTACCATACATTAATTAATCAAACATTATTGTTCCAATAACGTTTAATTCATCCCAACCTTCCACGAATTTCACATTAAAATTCTATTTTTCACCGGATTCAAGTTAAACTGGCTTAATCAGATCAAGGCTACCGAAGAGGCTTTGCATGAAATTATTCCATAATCACCTCTAAACCGTCGCGCTTGTCAAAGGCTCGAATAATGGGCCATTTTAATTGAACCAATTCTTACAGCGCAACAATTCGTCGATATGTTGTCCATTGGAAACTTAATCGTGCAATTAAAAATGCTTGATTAATTAGGAACCGCCGACCGAAGTGATGTCCTCAAAAGTGGACGGATCGAAGAGCGGGGGTTACGAGGAGGACAGCGCAGCGGTCGAGTTGCGTCTGCGAACGGTCGAAAAACTTTGGAGCTTAACCGAGGACCTGAACGTACTGTACAAAGAAAACTGGACGCGCCTGGCAGCGCGCGAGGTTCTCGATTTCCAAGAGAGCTTGGTCCGCGGCTTAAGAAGACCCGTTTCGTCATCGATCTACGAGCCCCTGACTCCCCGTCGACGTCCGCACACGCGACGCTGGACTTTCAGCAGCAGCCTTCTATATTCATTAACTCTAATTACCACCATTGGTAAGTTCCAAGCGGCACTCGCGAATGCCCATCTCGTAACGATAATTAAAGCATTTCACACACACACACTACGGCAAAAATGGAATTATCCCCGGGCGCGATTTGAATTTGAATAATCAGATGACTTTTGACGGCGAGCGGGCGCGGCCTTTGAACGGCCGAAAGAAAGCGAACATCCGTTTTGTCGTCCACTTGCGCGCCGAGTGAACGTAACGTCTTAATTTCTCGTTAGCTATGCGAGGGATATTCAAGTCCTCTCCAATTAAAGTGGGAGTCCATTATAAGCGTCATTTAAGGGCAATCTCTTGCCGTGCCCATTTGCCGTTTACAACTGCTTTGCCTTATTATACGTTAATTTTACATACAGTATATCCATACGTGGCCCCGATCACGAAATAATGATGAATAAATGATATTGTGGCAATCTTGCTAGGCCCTGACATGGTGAAGTATTCTTTAAAATATCATATATTCGCGTATGACATGATTAGGCCAAGAAATGTTTGCCTAAATTTCATACTGATATCCCTGCTAGGACCATACATATGTCTAACGTTACACCCATGTACAGAACCCTATTCGGATACCTTACCGGATCCATATTTCCATCCAATTTTAGTTTGTTATATGTTAATTTTACATATAATATATCCATATGCGGCCCCGATCACGAGGGAATAACGATTAAACATCCAATTATATTGTGGCAACCTTGCTAATCCCTGATATAGTGAAGTATTCTTTATCATATCATATATTCGTGTGTGGCCATGATTAGGCCCCGAAATGTTTGCCTAAATTTCATACAGGAGCGTCAATATCAACGACTAAAATCACCCGGGTTTACTTCCATTATCTTTGATGCGCGTCCTCGACAATCTCCCCCCGTAAACGTATCACATTACCCGGAATAAAGTACTCGAACAGCAAATCTTGTGGAAAAGAATGCTGAAAAATGTTGAAAAACATTGAAAAATTGTTGAAATTGGTAATTTTAGCATTTTTCAGCATTCTTTTCCAAAAGGGAAAACTAGATAGATGGCGCCGTTGTACTAATCTACCAAAACCGTTATGTAATTTTTGCAGGATACGGCAGCGTGGCTCCGCGCACAATTTGGGGTCGCTTGATCACGATAGTTTACGCATTGGCGGGCATACCGTTAATGTTGGTGTACCTGAGTACCGTCGGCGACGTGCTGGCCCGAAGCGTCCGCAGACTTTACGGCCGCGTGTGCCGACCGCGCAGCTGCGCCAGGAAGCAGCAGCCTCCCCCGCCGCCCCCGCCTGTTAGCGGTATCATGGGCAAGAATTATCGCTACGATAATCACGTGGAGAGCAAAGGCGGCTTTTATTCCGCCAGCAAGGACAGCTCCTGCGACGACTTGGGCACCCGAAGTACCGGCAGCGCCATCTTGCTCGACTGCGCCAGTGATGGTCTCCTGCAAGCTGCTACCAGTTCAACGACCGCCTTACAGGTATCATATTTTATTTCGCTTTTAACTTTTAAGATGAAATGTCATTGGATGGCCAACTCAGAATGAACATAACCTCATTAATAATACATATCTTTAAATATATTGTATAATAAAAATTAATTTAAGTATTAGAATTATCTAATTAAGTATTCATGTATTGCAACTCTTCAATGTTAGATTGAAATCTATTTCTAAAAAAAGAGCTTTCTGAGAAATGTTGCAATACATAGAAGCTTATTTAAATAGTTCCAAATACGTTTAATTTTTGAAAGACGGTAACTTTTCCTTAAATTAATTCTTATTATATAATATATTTAAGGATATCTATTATTAAAGAGGTTATATTCATTCTGAGTAGGCCATCGAGTGACGGAGAATTGTGTTTGTATGTTTTTATTATATTATATAATGCAATGTTTGTATTTTTAAACGGACTTTAATTATTAATGTGAAAGAAAAAAAAAACGCCGGTGGCATTGCGTTACAAAACTTGGTACGAAAATTTAATTCTGAAAACGATTCTAATTCTTTCGCGCGTAATCGTATAATGCATTCGTTGCGAACGCTTGTAAGTACTCATGCAAATAATAAAATATGTAAATACTTTTATTTTTTAAAGTGCGAGCAAATCATATCTGCAAGACTCTAACGTACGGTTTTAAAAAGGCATGTTTTAAAAAGCGACGAAGAACTCGGAAGCTAAATAAAAACGAACGAAAAATTAATCGAATCGAGCATTAAACAAGTCACAACAACTTGTGACAGTATTTTCATCAATTCTATCGAGTTTCATCGTTCTTCTATTTACCAGATCGATTCCACATGTATTCTTATACAGTTTTACATAGGATTTTCAGTGTCCTATTTTCACAAAACTTCTCTTCATATAAGTTTTCATACAAGCAAATGTTCTCAGCTACTTTTTTTGTCTTATCGTACGTTCCGAAAAATGTAGGTGGATATTATAAGCGAGCAAACGGCTAATGCATCGGGGTGGATATCTATCAACCTTTTTTACATAGTTGTTAAGGTGAAATGTCATTGAATGGCCAATTCAGAATGAACATATCCTCCTTAATAATGCATATCTTTTCAAACAATTTTAAATGAGTTTTTATGTATTGCAATTTTTCTCAGAAAACTATCTTTTGGAAATGATTTCATCAACTATTTAGATGTTGGTGACCGGCAACCCCTAAATAGTTGATGAAACGACTTTCAAAATTTAGTTTTCTAAGAATAATTGCAATTCATAAAAAAAAAAGTTCAAAAAATTCTAAATACCCTAATAGCAAGAAGTATTTCAAAATATTCCCATCCTCACCCGTTTTTCTTAAATTAATTTTTATTTTATAATATATTTAAAGATACCCATTATTATGAAGGTTACGTTCATTCTATGTTGGCCGTCGAGTAAAATTTCACCCTAAAACTTTTTACAAGACTCATAACCGACCTTACGTAGGATAATTTTCAGCTCGGTCTAAATTGTTGACTTGTTATTTTGTAGGACGTGACCTGTAACAAAAAAAGACACTTCCATCCGTGTTCGCTATCGTTATCTTCCGGGTCGTCTCAAGCGTACGCCAGTGACCTAGCCAACACCGTACGCGTGCCAATTATTCTATGCTTGGTTATAATTTTGCTCTACATATGCGCCGGTGCCGTGATGTTCAATCGACTGGAGGGCTGGAGCTTACTGGAAGGCAGCTACTTCTGCTTCACCAGCTTGGGAACGATTGGTTTCGGCGACCTGGTACCAGTCGGCCGTAACGTGGCCACCTACAGTCTAGAAGAGCTAAGTCTGTGCGCTTGCTCGCTTTACATCCTCGTCGGAATGGGCCTCATCGCCATGTGCTTCAATTTGGTGCAAGAAGAAGTGGTACGGGCTGTGAGGCTTTTTGGTAAATCGTGTGGCATGTCGGCCGGAATGACGGTCAGTGGCCAGATTGGTGGTCCAGGTAATCCAGGTGGATCTAAAACGGAACAGAATCGAAATATATGTTTTCATTCAATGTCACACTTGAACAACGTTTCTCATATATATAGTACCTGTTAGAAAAAATAAAGTTAAATTCAAAAAGAACGTAATAACCCGTATAGAACATAGACGTATATTAGACGTCAATAAAGCGTTGCATGAGGTACATAAGAACGTCAATAAGAAGTTCGAAAGATTTCTCGACATATATAAAATAATCATTTTATGGTCAACTATCATGCTCTTTAAATGTTAGAGTACAATTTTGGCAAACTATCCAAATGCAACACCAATTTCCACTTGGTCAATATTGCTGATAGATTTTCAAACGATAATTAATAATCGCGAAATAAATGGTTTACCAATTATTCCTGCGTAAATTGATTAATACATGATTAATTATTAACCATGTAACAATGTACTGTAATTGTTTACTTGCCTCCCTCAATCTAAATTTATATAGTATACTAGAATATATATTATTATATATAAATTTTCATATAGTACCTTCTGGTTCCATGTACAATACCTATGTGGTCCATATTTGGATTATTTATAATACAAACGTAATGCGTATTTGATACATATCTGACTAACACATGATATACAATTGATTTATATTTAAGTTATATACAATCTACATATTTTATCTATGTATGATTCACATTTCGCATATTTTACCTAATGTTTAATCGATATGTCGTTCAAATTTATTTCATTTCTGACTTACAAACTATTTATTTATGGTTTTAATATGAAATATATTTTATAAATGATATTCATTGCATAATTTATATATACACGTTGTTTATATATCTTTTTCTTAATTTCTATTATATTGACTAATTTTTAAACAAATACAAACTGATTTTTGGTACTAATATTGGACCAGTGGAAGTTAATATTGCTTTTCAATTGTTTGCCGATGGTTGACGTACCGTTTACTGTATTTGGCTAGGCATTTATTGATTTCTAAATGAGTGTAATTGTTTAATTACAAAATATTCTAAAGTCTGATAATTTTAACCTTTTAACTTCTCTTAGTGTAACGTTGACCGTTGTTTATTTCTGTTGCTTTAAAGGAAATTGTATCACTGTAAAACCTGTAACTAATCCACAAACTTTATTCTTTTTTAATTGTAATCTACTAAGAAGAACAAACATTTTATGTGGCTTATTTTTATTTCGTAAAGCGAAAAGATAGTCACGAAATTAATATTTAAGCTTCGAGCATGGGATACTCCTGAAATAATCATTAAAATTTGCATATAATATTTAAATGTTCAGTAATTTAATATCGTTTTAATTAATAACGTAATATATAAATAAAATAATAAAGGTATTCAAATTTCGTTGAACGAATTTATGAAACTAATTTCATATTTACTTAAAAGAATTTCCCAGTTAATCTCATATTATGAATTACTCAAAAGCTTTGAATTGTACTTTAAACAATATTAACTGGATACGGAGAATATTGCGTTCTTTGCCAAATTCAATTTTAGATTCATCGTTGAATCACCTTGTGTAATATGAAATTAAATTCAAGAAGTAACCACTCCACTTTTTAAGTGTTTAAACAGAACAGACTTTTGTTTAACATAATGCGGGAAGATTATATTAAATTTTATTTGCGATAAAATATCACGCTATCGAGTCTTCCCAATCGGTTTCATTTTTCACAACCAATGGCCACATTTTACAGTTTTAAAACATATTTAATAATGATACTTATAGAAATGTGGAAATTAATTTAAAATATATATAATGGAAATTAAAAGAAAATATTTCAAATTCATAACATTTTATGCAGCTGAAGAACAAAACGTTTTCGGTCGCAATTTTTTATTTTAATCGATTTCCGGAAGGGTTTCAAGCTTATCTATAGGTAAAAACCCCCGGGGATCACAGCAACCCCTTAAACGACTGCCCTAAAATTTTGGTGTCAGAGCGCCTGGACCCATTCTGATATAATCGCGCATGATATAATCACTTGTAATTACGTCGCGAAAATTATGGAAATCAATTTCCGGAAGGATTTCAATCTATCCCAACACTGCCTCGTAGTTAAAAAGCCCCAGAAAACCCCGCGACCCCCTTAACGACTGCGCCGAAGTTTTGGCGTCACAGCGCTGGACACGTGCTGATATAATCGATATATCCGGCGCAGTCATTAAGAGGGTTGCGGGGTTTTCCGGGGCTTTTTAACTAAGGAACAGTGTTGAATAGGATTGACCAAAACGTTACTGAAAAATGAAACGTTTTCGAAATATTAAATTAATATTTGTCAGATATTCTATGAATATCATGCGTTGATAGAGTTACTTTTTTATGTACTCAATTTTAAAAGAGTTTTGTTCTTCAGTTTCAATTGACTATACCTAAATAGCAAGATTTAAACAATAATTGTGCCGAAAACGTCCTGTTCTTCGAGCATACAATATTTTAACGTTATTATAATTTGTGTACGTGATTGAAAACGAAATACTCTGAGAAAAAAGTTTTCATTATGGCTATAGCAAGTCAAAGGTTAGGGTGAAATATCACTCGATGGCCAACTCTTTTGATTTTTAAGAAATTTAAGAAAAACGTAACATACGTCAACAGTTAAACAAGTTTATAATTTGTTAAATTAGTTTTTATGTATTTCAACTCTTCTCAGAAAGCTACCTTTTGGAAATATATTTCTAAATATGTTTATTTTTTGAAATACGTTACGTTTTTTATGAATTAATTGTTATTATACGATATATTTAAAGATATGTATTCTTAAGGAGGTTATAATCATTCTAAGTTGGTCATTCAGTGACATTTCACCTTAATATTGCTATACTTTTTTCTGAGTGTAAAATACAAATGAATATTTGAAACAAGTAGAAGAAAGTAGCAGTTATATAAATTAAGCGTACGAAGACGGAAAGCTAAATGGTTTTACTTGAAATTATTAATCGGCAGGTATCATCGGCGTCAAATCAGAGCCAGATGAAATGCTCGGATCCAGCGACTCCCGGATCTCCGAGCAGGACGAAGACGCTATCGCGATGTCAGTGGTGTCGGGGTCCTGACAACAAGGAGCCAGGGGTGCCTCCGATACCGGAAAGCTCCTGGCGTCGCACGCGACGAACAGCACATTAAAGCTCTCGCCCGGGCACCACTCGTTGCCCCGCAAAAAGCCCCCGGACTGTCGCAATTCGCACTTCCAGCGCGGCCAATCGTTGCGCCGGAGCGCCATGTCGCCGACGCAACATCAACACCAGCATCAGCACCAGCACCAACATCATCCTCCAAATGAATCCGGCCTTCATTTTGAGTATTTCGTGCCGCGAAGCGTCAGCGAATTTAATCTCGCCGCTGTAACAGATATCGCCGTCCCACCGCCCCCAACTTCGGTGCTTCGACCACCCCCCATGCTCTTGAGCACTGCGCTGCAAAATCGGTTACAGGATACAACGCGAAGTCGCGAAAAAATGGTTACATTCGAGGATGAGGGTGGGGATATGGGACGGACGGCGGGTTCTCTTGATTAGATATTTTAATTTTTCCAAATTCATTTTATAAATGGTTATTTTTATTCATTTCATTTATTTAATTTAATTTTGTTTAGATAAATGGGAATTTGACGTACAAATAAAGCGGAAAAAAAGACTATTGATGTTGTCTATTGAAAAAGTATGGAGTCTCCGTTTAAATTAATATCCCTGCTCACTGAGAAAATGATTCCGTAGTAAAAGTGAAACATATGGACACATATGTTTTTTCTTAATTCATATACGGCCATATGTAGACGTATATGGTATTTATATGGTAATAATTGATTTCAATATAAGGATATTCTTGAAACCGTATATGGCTTCAATATATAGCTCAATCATTCAATATATGAATTTTTTTTATCGAATTTTCAGTAATGATATTTAAGAAAACTGCTCAGTATGTAGAGTACAAATTATTTTAATCAAGTATTATGCCAGGTATGTCAAATTCCTGTTAAATTTTAATTAAAATATAAAAAAACTACATGTTTTTATTATTTATTATTAAAATTTAGATTAATGGGACATATAATTATTCTATTATTTATTATTTTCAGCTTTAAAAAGTAATAAAATAATTTTATTTTTTAATTTTAAGATAGAAAATTAAATAAGTCTTGATAATTGAAATGTACAAAATATATAATCACAATTATAACATTTTTCTTTGGTTTAATATTGGATATGTAATTTTAAAAAACGACAATTTATCTGTGCGCGTCAATTTTGACAATGATTTTTCGAGAAACGTTTTTATATATTTCATATCTGCGTATCGTTACCTTTAATTCAACCTACCTCGGCTGAAAATTCCTGTTCAAAGTTTACATTAAAATAAAGTACGGAAAATTAAAGTAGAACAATTCATGCGAGGAAACTTGAATTAGAAATGATGTAATTTTGTTATTAATACCTGTGAGAAAATTTCTGATTGAAAATTTTAATTGATAATTAAAGTATTACGCAGAAAACAAATTCTATAAATCAAATGAAATTATTTGTCCATTATTATTTGGTTAAATAAACAAAAAAGTTTTGTAGAAATAAATAATCATTTTATTGATTCAATTAAATTATTTTGAGAATGACAACAATTTTGTTAAACAAACGAAATATTCAGCCAAATAACATTCATAATTTTGTTGTTTAAATGATGGGAAACTAATTTTTTACTTTAATGAAATTTTGCTCCACGTGTATATTATGTACGAATAACGTGTCAATTCCTAATTCAAACAACTTTCTACAAAACTATACAAAGTTAATAAAATTATGATTTACCTTTTACCGTTATTTTTTTCTTTATTTATCAATTAAAGTTTAATTACTGAAATATGTACCATAATGTTTTAACGGTACTATGATATAATGGAATATAAAAATTGTATAATAATAAACAATGCATTTTTAAATTATCTTTTAATTCATTCACTGCATATTTTTACTTTTCAATCAATATCATTTTTTATCTCACAAATGATAACGTTTTTGTCAATTAAAAATTGAATTATAAATCATAATTTTCGTAAAATGTTGAATACTTTTTTTAATATAATAACAATATTTTTAATAATAATAACATTAAATGAATAACGATAATTTTCAAACAAAATGTTAATAGACCAGTATGAGTATGCAGCTTATCAGCTGCATTAAAAGGGCAATAGCAGTGAATGTATTAAGATCTTATTCTTTATATGATATTTCTTATACAAATGTCTTTCAATTCTTTTATTAGTAAGATGTAATATACTATTAATGATATTGTTATAGAACAAAACTTTTATACAGGGTTGGACCGTAATGAATTAAGAAGTGATCTTAATTCTCCTACAAGAAGTTGTAATACTCAAAAGTCGAAGTTTAATCTAAACAAACCATTAAAAGGATTTTCATTTTTCTCATAACAATTATAACTGATTATTAGATTTTTGTTACGGTTAAACTTATTCTATAAAAAACGGATATCTGTTTCGTAACATTTCTTAAATTTTAAAGATAAACACATTCACGATAGTTCAAGAGAAGGTTTCTTTTCATATTCGAACGACAAGTCTTGACAATTAAATATACTAAGACCAAACTAATAAACTTTAAAGGCAAATATAATCATACCAAAAACATAAAGATTCTTTAAATTCTTTTATTTTGAAAACGTTTCGTACTTCAGTCCTTTGTCACAAATACATACTTTTAAAAGTGAATAAGGAAAACTTAAATTTGTTAACATTTATTGTTGATGTTGATGATAAAATTGGCTAGTTGTTAATGTTGTTAAATGATTTTAAATGTATAAATCAAAATTATATTATAAAATTTGTACTGTTGAGTTAAATATGACTAATAGTTTATAAAATTTTTAGGACATTACACATTTATTACTTACTTTATAAGTAATAAGTTTATTTATTACTCATGTTGCTAATTATCCCTTATTAATTAAAAAGCATTTTTTAGTTACAAATTTATATTATTAATTATATAAATTCAATACACATTATATCTATGTAATATTAATAATTATTATTTTATTAATATGTAATTAATAATTTAATGTTAATTAATATTTCGTATAGAAACATTCATACTTGTTAATTAGCTTTATTTTTGAGCCCTTTAAGAATAAAATAAATTCTTACAAGCAACAGAGTGAAAAATAAATTTTATATATATGTTTATGAGCAACAATAGTATTAATTATTAAATTATTCAGTCCGTCATGAATGTTTACAGAAGTAAAGTGAATTTATTGGAAAATTTTGCTATATGTGTCTAAAAGTGTGTGAAAATGTTTAAATTTTTAAAGAATTATACCGAACCGCCAAAACAAAATTGATATCCGCGACTTGCGATGACTTATATAACATTTTATATTATATTACGTACAAATTTATTACAGAGGTATCGCAATGTTTAATATAGCTTTATTCTCCATTTGACGAAATATTTGAATAAACTTTAATTCGTACAGTTAACATTATACATGACCAACACTTGTAGGAAACCAAAAATAATCTATTCTATTTATTTGAAACGATGTAACGATACACTGCCAGTAAAAGACTTTCATAATTAATTACTGGCAAAAGCGCAATTTTTTAATTATTACAGTCTTTGTATAGAAATTTTGTAATTATTTAATCCGTGGGAATATAATGGTCTATTCATTCGTGCGAGAGCGAATTACAATAATCGATACAACTATACAACCCTCATTAAGTACACTGTTGTGATTCATTTTGTCATCTAGCAAGAATCAATAGATGTTTATATGTCGCACCTATAAGGATCAATCATATGTGGAACATTTTGCAACACATCGCGTAAAAATTCAATACCTAAATTTGTTGCAAAATTGTGCTCCACTAAATCGTAAACTACTTGACAAAATGTCGCTTAAGGTAATCGGCATAAAAGTTGAAGCTTCAAATCACTGATCCAACTTTTTTTACCGAAGAAATGGGCGTTAATTACTACAATATTTTGTAAAAAGTGTAAACTGCGTTAGTGAAAAGGATAACTGTGAAACGACGAAAAATAAGAGATTCAAATATTAAAATATTATAAAAACAATGAAGCTGGATCGTTAATTACACAATAATCCTAGTGCAAGTGAAACATATATGGTCCATATATGTTTCATTTTTACTAGGGGAGTGTGGACATTTTCCGTTGGAATTGTGGAATGTGGAATTTCATTTATAACAATTTTTCGAATGAAAGAATGTCCAGTTGAGATCAAATTTAAGATATGAAGATCGAAACTAAAGCATTCTCGAAGTGTACAGCCGAACGGTACAGTTTTACCAATATAAAATTTCACACGAATCTCGTATGACATAAATAATTAAATCAAAAGGAAAAATATGTTTGTTTGTTAAAGGATTTCGCAGATTTGTAACTTAGAAATCTACATGAAATGTTTTCCGGGATCAGTCGGATTGGAATTGAGATAGTTTGACTCGTCCCAGATAAACTCGACTCGGATTATCGTATTTATATGCTTGCATTAATCGGCAGAAAAAAATATAGAGAGACAGTGAGTGTGAGAGAAAAATGGAGAGTGGGAGAACGAGAGAGAGAGAAAGAGAGAGAGCGAGAAAAAAAATAAGGAGTGCGCTCGTCGTGAAAAACGTCGTTGAAATGTAGCTGGTTCTTCTGTATATCGCGCTATGAAGTATGTGACACAAGAAACACGATAAAAAATGATGATAAAGAAACAAGTTGCCCGTAATAAAAACAATTTTTATGGAGATCCAGATTTATTCTTCCATCTTAAGTAAAATATAAATACACTAGTATGGTACATTTATGTATACTTTTATCATATAAATCTTACATGACATCGATATCATACAAAACTGAAGATTTGTACATATTACTTTTTATAGATCATATTTGTATTCACAAGATTAAGTACTGAGAATTTGCCGAGAAAAATTGGATAGTAAAAATGTTTATTTCTTATATAAAAGTATATTGCGTATTTGAAGAATAAAAAAAATATACTATAAAAGTAAGTTTATAATTGAAGTAAAGTTTGAAATATTATTATAGTTTGCAATCATTTGCTTTAAAATTCACATATATACAACACTCCTAATAATACTATTTAAATTTGTTCGAAATGTTGGAATGAAGATTAAATTAATTTAAACTAAGTTGTAATAATGTACAGCAAATAATTGCATATTTTGTATTAACAGGGAGATAGTAACATTCGTTAAAAAATGTAAAGAAGTACGAAAACAAGTGCATAACAGAACGTCGAAATGTAGATGCTGACCTGGCCGCTCTTGGACAAACCTTGTTGATTGGGTTCGTCAACGTTGTTTCCACCAAAACTTCCTGCCGCTGGATACCATGATTCTTCAGTCACTGGATCCTGAAACCAACAAATTTTTCAAAATTTCACCTTAATTGTTTTTGCATTTTTACATAATTATGATTTTGTTCTTCAATACAAATGGAAAACGTGCGAAACATTCAATATTTTATACATAGAATCAAGGCTGGCAAAAAAGGAATACATGTAGTAAAAAATGATTTTTTACTTGATTAAGCCAGGTACTGGTGGCCCAGGCAGGAATTTCAGAGCTTGTTTTTGTTGCTTGAGTACTCGTCCACGGCATTCCTTTTCCATGCGTAGTAGAACGTTGCGTCACTACAACTTCTAAATACAAATAATAGAACAAATAAAAATCATCCAATCAAGAAATGATTTAAATTGAATTTAATTAAAATTGAAATTTAGTGACATTCAACTAAATGGAATTTATAATTAAAAATATTCACAGAAATAAAAGTAATGTAAAGTGTACAAATGGATTTCATATTCAGTAAAAGAATATTCGAGAAAACTTTATCTCGTTAATCTAAATTTCTTCATTTGTCATTTTGAAATAAATCTTACTTTCCCATCTAAGTGAGATTACTATCCTTTAATTAATCGAGGGAGACGGCAGTCAAGGTATATTAAAGTTTAAATAAATTGATAATTACAAAATAAAATTATTCTTACTTTCTTTGACTTCTTGCAAAATCAGCTTACCTGATTGTATATTATCATTGTTATTGTTGTTACTATTGCTCGTCTTATCATTATCATTATCCTTATTGTTATCGTTATTATAGTTGTTATTACTGCTACTAATAACGGCTTCCGTCGTCGTTTCAATAGCAACTTCATTTGTTTCTTCGGCCGGTTCCTCGTTCACTTGATTCACTTGATTAGATTCCGTAGCTTGAATAGTTGAATCCATGGAAACTCTAGCCGGAGATTGCGCGCTGGCTGGACTTCCTCTTGCATCGAGATCTGAAACGGTTAATATTATCATGAGCCAAGCTTGCTTGTCTATTTGGCAAAGAAAATGTTTCATTTTTGAAACTCATTTTCCCTAAATTTACAAATATACCCTTCAGCATTTTTCAAAAATTTTCAGTCAGAACGTTTCAATGTTTTTAGCACTGAAAAACTTTTTTCCACGAGGGAAATGACTTTAAAATTATCTTTTATAAATCAAATTTGACTGATAATTGAAACAAGTTATTGCATTAGGTTCGTTAGCAGGAAAACTATTAAAGGAGCTTAATTCAAATTACTAACTTGGATGATGAACCAACGCACGTCCAGTGCCCTTATACGACGTGGTACGTGAGGTATTGGGAATTGTTCCCCGCGCATCATTGGCTTTCCCTGGAAAGGCATCTGGAGCCGACGAACGGTGATTAATCCTACTTTGAGTCCCGTAAACTGTATTCGTACTGTCACCGAGCGGATTGACCGATGGAAGTCCAGTATGGTCCTTAGATGAACTCGCACAATTTCCACCGTTTGGTCTGAAGTATTTTTGGTTCATTGTTAATAAAATAAGAGACTTTTCATTAGAGATAAATGAAATTAATAAATAATCCACAGTATATTGTATCTTACTTACATATAATTCTGACATTGATCTTGCAAGAAACTGAGCGCCTTGTCTAAATTTTGCCTTGCAAATTTCGCTGCAGTACCTTCCATTTGATTTCTGTCACACCTCTTTTTTGTTTCCATGATTACGCAAGTTCGAAAGTGATAATGGGCACTGAATTCAATTATTAATACAATTACTATAGTGTCTCAATCTTGAAATATAAATAAATATTCAAAAGTCAGTAATATAAACGGAACATCCCAACAAACGCGAAATTATTGGAAATTATTACAATTATTCGTACGCAATTCAATCTAATTAAGATTTGTGCAATTGTTGTTAAAGCATTTTAGATAATTTCTAAAAACATTTTGGATAATTTCTAAAAAGTTTGAAAAAGTTTCTAAATACATTTTTAAAAAGTTTCTACAATTATCTTAAAAATGTTCAATTACATTTTCTGCATTCAAAATCTTTATTGAAATTATGGTTCAATAATTTCTCATTTGATGGGATTTTTCTCGCAGTAGGCAACTTGATTATATTCATGATATTGACGCAAGATCGGAAAAGACTTTTTAATCTTTATTTCGTTTGAATATTCGCCATACTCCATTACCAGCAAAGATTAGCTTTCGTAACATCACTTCTGGATACTTCATTTACAAGACCCGCGTACTGGTTTCCGCAGTGCTCCAATTCGATTACCGTAGCTTTTATACAACTTGCATACTTTAAATATTCTGAAAAATTCAATAACAAAGATATATTTAATTTCCACATTGTTCACTAACGTTATTAAGTATTTTTTTCTATAAATCAATGCCCTTCCAACTAATATTAAACAAACTAATATTTTGTTTTATTCTTTTATGTTATTTTATTGCCTAATTCACACTGTGCAAAATTGTATATTCTTTTTTAAAAATGCAAATTGCTTGTAACAGGGTAAAAGTTATATGATTAAGAATGAATTGGATTCCCAATAAGTGGGTGGTGGAGAGATTCAAACTCCTACAGAAATTCTGGGCCAAGAGGCTAAATGTAAAGGAAGCAACGAGGGGAGAGGGGAATATTAAGCTAAGAATGTGATAATATCGTTATATCGAAACCCTATTGGCACATAATATTATTTAATAGTATATAATATTCTATGAACATTCCTAGAATATTAAAATGATATTAAGATAATATTCCTAGAAGATTATGTAATATTCTAGGTACATACTATGGATGTTAAATATTCGTTTGAAGTAATATTCTGGGAACATTATTTTAAGCGGACATTTAACATTCGCAGTATGTACCTAGAATATTCTACGAATATTATGCGCTGATAAGAAAATTAAATGTTTTATCGTTCATTCTTCCTGTCTGAACGCGTGCAATTCTGTTCATAAAACTAATTGGAAATAAAATAACGGAAACCCACCAGCTTGGTAACTGGAAACAGAACACAACTGATGGACAGAAGCGATTGGAACTTCGACTGCGGAATTGAACTGTTCCCTCCTCTGCTTCGAGAAGCACTTGTCGATATACCTTTGTATGCAGTCAACAAACGAGGACCATGTTCTGTTTTAGAAAGCAAATCGGAATAAAAATTAATTTCATAAAGTGAAATTCCGCGCTTATTCGTGACTCTCCGACTTCTGTCACTTTTTTTTTTTACAGTAACCCGTAATTGGAGGCAAGATTAAAATCAACTCTCAGGGTCGAACTGACCCACCGTAAAGCCGGGAAGTTCCGCATTGTTCACAGAGACTCACTTTTCAAAGCGCAATATGCAAAGCAACGGACATTAATTGTTAATTGTTAACGCTGATTTAGTTTAATTGACGAATAAATAAATAAGTACGCGAACAATCAGGGTGATCAAATGAATCGAACCTGCAAACGCTGTCAATGTCCTTCATGTTGTCTGGGAACACCAGTTTTGGATCCTTCAAAAGTGGATCCGCCAACGATGTACACTTTTGGTGCTCCTCTTTCGAACAGTTGTATGTCACGATCTCGTTGAAAAAAGAAGCTAAAATATTTTTATTAATTTAGATGTAAAGTATGAACATCCCTGGCAAAAATGAAACATATATGATTCGTATATGTTTTAACAATTTCATATATGGCCAAATATGCTTTCAATAATTTCCTTATATTTATATGTATACATTTACATGTAAAATATATAAACAATAATTTATATATATTTATATATAAATAATAAATATACATTTAAATCAATTATTATCCTATATCAACTATGTATGAATTAAAAAAAATTGTTGAAAAACTCGTTGCGTCACCGATTAAATTCATTAAAAACGAATCTCGCGGTATCGCGTCCCGCATTAATTACATTAATTTAACACCAAATGAAAGAGAGATTGAACAATGAGCGCTAAACAGACGGTCGCTTTTACTCGCGCTGTAACATAAAATTGCGCGACGCTCCTTTCCAGACAATTACGGGATTATTAATTCCCGTGCGATTTTGATTAACTTTTCCTCTCTTAGAAATCGTATCCACAGTGACGTTTTCTGGAGCATATAAAAAGAGCTTTTAACGAGCTCAAACAATATCTAGCTAAATAAATTTAACCGTCAATCACTCGGCTCGATAGTGTCTGTAACTTTTGTCAATCATAAAGCGCAAAAAAATTGCATGCCCGCATCGATTGATTTTGCGCCCGTTATATTTCTGTACAAAATATAGCTGAATATTCTTTTTATTATTTTTTTTTGCGTTTCGTAATGATTTTCAATCAACTTATAAACGTACATCTGTATTCATAGTTGTCGTAAACAATTTTAATATTTTACTGCGAAAATGTGTTGCGCTTTTAAATAGTTTAAGAATAATAGAATCTTTCGTAGTAAAAATGAAACACATATGGTCCATATATGGTCCATACATATTTTAGCAATTTCATATAAGGAAATAAAAAATTCATACAAGGACATATATGTTTTTCCTTAAATCATATATAGCCATACATGGTTGATATATAGTAATAATTGATATAATATTCTAGCCACCCTATTAAAAATGACATATAATACATATTAAAACATCCAAATGCGGAGACAATAACCGCCCAAAAACATATCCCCAAATACGTTTTTGGACGGTAATTGTCTCCGAAATTTGATGTTTCAATATGTATTAATACGTCATTTTTAATAGGGCACATATGTATTTAATAATTTCCTTATATTTTACCAAATATCGACTATATATGGCTATATATGGATTAAGGAAAATATATGAATTTTCAATTTCCTTATATGAAATTGTTAAAACATATGTGGACCATATATGTTTTTAATGTATACATACGGTATGTTTAATAGATTTTCTATTTAATATTAGTAATCATTCTTAATGTAAGAACAAATCTATTTATGATAAATAGATTCTTTTTTATGTAAATTTGTTTTGAGTATATAGTATTCTTCACAATTCTTTTTTCTCAGTGTGTATGAACTTGAACGATCAAAAACTCACCCAAAATGAGAGTGACGACGAGGAAACTGCACGATGTCATCTTCCGGCAAATAATGTCGCGTACGGCGGGATCGGGAAAAGCAAAAGCGTCCACAGTCGGCGACGCGTTTTAATTTTTGGCGCTCATCTTGGAGCTCTGAAACGTAGAGGCACTCATTTCAGTTCGTAAAGTCCCCCTTATCTTGATGCATGCAAATAAGCCCATTGTGAATAAATATAACTGGGTCGCATTTTGACCATTTACCTTGGCTAATCGTTCGCGCTACATTCTCCAGGAAACATAAAACTAACGAGTTACATGGGCGCCGTTGGCGCGAACCAATCGCGTTGTTTTTGCGTCGCTTTTCACGAGGAAGCGCTCCTGGAATCCACGTCTGACAAAGCAGTTGTCGCTCATCCGGACTTTCCTCACTCACATGGCACGCCAACAAACGCCACACCTGAGTGCACCTGCCTAATCAGTGAACCGAGGTGGAATCGCAACGGCCACCTGCCGCGTATCCCCCCGCTACGTTTTATAATCACGAACCTTCCGAAGCCAATCTGAAATGTTACGCAGCCACCAAATTAGGACGATTCAAGTGTTGCTCATTTCCTTTTCAATTATGCCAATCCGCAATTAAACATTCGTTCAATGTATTGTACGGGGAGATTTTTATTAGCATATAGTAATCTCCTTTTTGTATTTTGAGGATATATACTTGAAAAATTTGAAAAATTAGTATCTTAATTAGCAAAACATGTCTAAAGTTATTTTTTGAAAGTTGATAACAGTTACTAATATACTGATATTTTTTACTAACTTAAGATAGTAATTTTTCAATTTCTGCAAGTATATGAATGGTTTGACAATGACAGTGATTTTTAATAATCTTTTCTCTACGTGCAGAGAACGTGTATGGTTGATATATGGTAATAATTGAAACCATATATGGATAGAATGTTCTAATAATTATTGTCATATATCGACCACGTATGTTGGTTTAAAATCTTCATCTCAAATTCATTCCGAAATAGTATAATAATTTGAAAAATTCATTCTCAAGAAAACGAAAAGGAGAGATAAGAAACAATTTGTTTTGGTAACACAATCTAATTGAAATAATAAAGAGAAATTTAATGTACGTAATTTTTTCTAAGATAATCATTCCTTTTCATACTAATTTTATATGATTATAAAATTTTGTTCGTACACTAAGAAAAATCCATAAGACATCAAATTTTACTTTTTAAAAGAAACAATTTATTGTGTTTAAACATAATAGATGTATATGTAAGTTAAGGACTATAATGAATTCATTATATTTATAATATATATGTACAATCTTTGTTTGATGATTAATTCTTATCATTTTTTAATCATAGTTATAAAATGTATAAAATTTATTTTTCCCATTTGTCTTGTTTATTTTTTCGTTTTATTTCGATCAAATGAAATTCACCGATGGGACGTTCATATTGATTTATTCTAATAAAAACAGTGTCAAATTTAGCCGACTTGAGGAACTAAAGCAGTATTAATCAATTTATGACAACATCAAAATATTGTATAAAAATGCAATTTTTTAGAGAAATAAAATATCAGATATGTGCACATGTGGACTTTAGTGGCGAATAAAATTATTATATAAATATGACAAAAAATATGTATTTCAATTTCATATAAGAAAATAAAAACATCATATATGAACATATATGTTTTTTTATTAATTTATATATGCCCATATATGGTTGATATATGGTAATAATTTATTTCAATATTAGGAAATTATTTAAACAATATGTGCTAGAATATTATATCAATTATTCCCATATATGTTATGAAGAAAGAACATATATGTCCATGTATGAATTTTTTTATTTTTTGTACGTTTTTATTATTTATCTTGATCTTCTTAAAATAACATTGTCAATTACACTGTTAAATCAAAATATTATCAATAATTTGACATTCGTTGAGTTGAATAATTACAAACAAAGAAATTATTCATTAACGTAGTTGAAAGTAAGGCTCGACTTTAGTGAATCGAAACTCATTACTGCATGACAGGGATATAGTCTTATAAACATTTAAAGCCGCATCAAAAATTCGTTAAGGTCGCAATATTTCAAGACCAAGTACACAAACATGACGCGTGTCATTCAATTTGATTGAATTAAAATGACGAAATCAACAGTATTATTTGGAATAAAAATTAATAATAGTTGTAACTGTTTTTAGTAATAAGCAAGTTGAAATATTCTTGATTTCAATTAAATCATTTCATTCGTGTGTTCTTATATAAATAAATCTTATAATTGATATAATATTCCAGCCATATATGGTTTGAATAATTTCCTTATATTGAAATCAATTATACCATATATCAATCATATATGGCCTTATATGACCATATATAAATTTTGAAAATCATGTGTCTCCATGTATGAATTTCATATTCTCCATATATATTTCATTTTTACTAGGGTTAGTAAGTAATTAATGACATGTATCTAATTTATTCATTCTAATAATGAAAAATCCAATCATTTTTGCGGCTTACAATATATGTATTGATATTTTAAATGGATGAGTTAAATTGATTTCTTTCAATTCATTTTTTTCCCCATGTGTATCCATAATAAAAGCAGTCTTGTGCGTTTCTCGCACGGCAAAGTTTCGATCGATCCCCTTCGGTAATGACAACGTATAATCGTCCGTGCGAAAATGTAAAACAAACATGCAGTTAACTTCCGGAAGGGAAACAAATTGACCGAAAGTCGGAGCAAAAGTTATGTAAAATTTAAAATAATGCGAAAGTCGAACTTTAGTTATGTAAACAGTTGGGTTTTATTTCTTTCGGTTAAACAGTTAAGTTAAGCAGCTCCAGTTAATCATTCACGACTTCGGAATAGAGGAATCTTTTTGCCAAGTTCAAATCTCAGATTTGTCCCGAGCGTGCTCTTTTCTCGTCTTGTAATTACTCCTTTTTCGAATGCTAATTTCTCCGATCATAAATTAGTCATTCCGTCTCAAGTTTTCTTAGCCAATAAAACACATCCGCGTTTCAGTCTATTTATGCCCCGCGTTACGAGGAACGTGTCAAATTGTTTAAGCGAAACCGAAATCAGGAATTCCTCATTTTCACCGGTGAAGAAATTTGAATTCCGGTTATTTCTTTATTATTATTATTATTTCAGTCGAATTTAGAATTTGATTAGGCTGGATAGAGTGTTAAGTGCAATAAATTTTGTATTAAAATAAATATTTAATACAATATATAAAACTTTTTGATGAATGTCCTATTATATATACATATATATGTCCAATAATTTATTTTTATAAAACTTTTTTAAAAGATGTTAACATTTAAATAGTATCAAAAATAAATTTTTGAAAATTTTAGGAATATAACATTCATTCAGTTTTATTAACGATTTGTACAATAATTTATACTTGTAAAAAATACAATAATTGTTAAACATTCCGTTTACCGAGATGAAACTTTTTGGTAAATATTTTAGTAAGGAGAAAAAATTGACTTTTATTTGTACAGTACAATATTAGCTTCAAATTCAAAAACTTCGACTACCACCAGAAAATGATTCGCGGGATATTTAAAAACAATCAAGCGTACTCTCATTATCCAATGAGAATAACAATCATCAATATTCTAGCGCGGTAAATTCAAAATACAACTTTCCCAGGATATTAATAAAATTCTGAAAATCAACACTGAGTGTGTACCTTCGACGATTGTTCTAACATTAAAATTCCCTTACACAATCTCTGCTCTTAATTCGGCACGAGAAAAGTGGTTATATCCAAATTTCCAGTATTGCAATCCTGCGCGGTATGGTCCAAAGTGTTGTCGCGCACACGTGGATCACTCGGAGGCCGTACGCGAAACAAGGAAAGAAAGGTCGAAGGTGCGAAAAGAAACGAAAAAGACTCGTTAGTGTTAAGCAGTTGGAATGGTAGTGTTTAGCAAGCAGCGGCTCAGCAAGTACTGGCTACGCTCGAGGGACCTACACCCCGTGATTGTTCGGCTACGTGAAACTATCGACAATGTACGTTTCGCGTATGTATGCGGCTACGACGCGTGTAAGTCGACGTATTCCGCAGCGATTCCACTGACCGCCTTTGTAGACAGAATTCGATTATTTCAAGTGCTACTAACCACGTCACGGTACGATTAATCGGTTTCTAGATGCTGCTTCAAATCGGACTCTGAACACCTTGATGGGCTCCGTTATCATCATTTGCATGAGAAAAACTTGTTACTAATTACGTCTAATATTTCATAATAAACTCAGGGATATACCCTGTAAAAAAATGTTGACATTAAACGGAATGGAATGAAATTGAAATTGGGAATATTCAATTCAGTTTGGGAAATATTTCGGAATTCAAAAACGACTGATGTTTTTCCTTAAAAGTTAAATGTTTAAAATTATATAACGTAAAAGGAAAAAACTCTTTATGTTTACTGTTATAATTAATTTTCGTTAAAATATTATTATTTTGTAAGATTAAAATCTATATTTATGGAATTTCATTAAATTAACACTTATATTTCCTCAAGTATATAACTAGAAGCAAAAGCGTCATAAAATTTTATCGTCAAACTTATTTCCACGTTAAACTGCTGATCGTCGATTTAATCTTAAAATATGCTCTATTGTTTAAATTAAAGTTAATATATTAAAAGTTTAGACCATATATTTCGTACCATAAAAGACAATAATCTCTTAATTGTTAAGAAGTTATTTTTTGAAAAGAATAGTTTATTAACGATACATATAAGCAAGAAAAAAATGTTATTAAAACTTCTTCAAAACCAAATTATTAAAAAAAAAAGTCTTTTGTGTACTGGCGAAACTTTGGGCACTGTGATAAGCTTGAAATTTACCATTAATAATGTACGTTATTACCATACGAGGTCGCGAGACTGAGAGAAGTTAAAACAGACTTATCTACTATTCCACAATATAAATGTACTATCTTTAAACACGATTTGTTTCAGAAACGTTCCTCCAACAGAACTCAAAATTTTTCGAAAATTCTAACATATAAATTCTATAACAATTAAAACAATAAAGATTCGCGCATAAATTTCACTTGAACAAAAAAAACGGTTTCTTTTTAATGGTACTGAATTATTGATTTTCATTTTTAAATGACAAGCTTTAATATATACTTTTGCACCTTTAATTAAATTCCATAACACGCATAATTACTATATACGAATTATTCAAATAAATTCTACATTACCGAAGTGCATTTTAGTTTCATTTACTTGAACTGTCGGGCTTTAAATCATAATTTCTCGCCGATTATATTTCATCATTTACTCTGAAGATAAATCAGAATTCCAAATCTTCTTCAATACACAATCATTGCTTATCTAAAAACAAAAAAGCCCGCCAAACCGACCATTTTTCGCTCATTTTCTGCACCAAGCTGCTCATAATCATAATCTTACTCGTAATGGAATTCCTTATCTCAAGTTTCAAGATTCTGACGCCTTTCGTGACCAGTGAAAAACGATCTCCATGCTGACCCAATTCGCGTCCGCATGGACGAAACAAAAAACTTTGCATTCAAAGTTCGCTTAAAGCCTAATCGGCCCCCCCAAGATCTAATAAATGTAATTTAAAAAAAAGAACCGCCTTCATTCGTTTGTCGCGTACTTTCTTGACCGCTTGAAGCCTGTCTTTGCGCGGCTTTCGCGTCGCACTTATAGCAAAACGAGTTTATTGGCAAAAAGGTTATTGTAAATTTTGCGGACGAAGTTAACGCTTGCCCGGTTTATTTCGGTGCCTAAGATGCTAGATAAATCTAAAGGTGGAATAACCGGCCCTTACGGCGCCGTTAAAACGGTCAAGCGGGGTCGATAACTCTCGACAGGACGACCGGTCACGCGACCAGACGACCCACGCTTTGTGCGCCGCGACTTACGGATTTTCGCACACGCCTCCTTACATAGTGAAATTTATACGACGGAAAATTCGTAATTACGAGGCGAGTAGCAAAGACGATTAACTCCCCGCATTTATTTGTCCTTCCAGTTATTTTCTATTTGCTTCTTTATTATTTATTATACTAATTACCCAGGGTGGAAAATTTCGTATGGCCCAATACTGGTACAATACCGATGTCAGTACCTACGTCTATACTGGTTCAGTATCGACGCTAATACAGCTTTCATACTGGAGTGATAATACCAGTAGTTGTACGGTCCAGTGGTCAATCAGTACTGGCCCAGTACTGGTGTAGTATCGACGCCATTTCTGCTCCCATACAGAAGTAACACCAGCATTTGTACGGGTCCAGTGGTCATCAATACTAATTCAGTACTGGTTCTTACTATTCGTTCAGTACTGGCTCACAGTACCGTCTCACTAATGATTCAATATTGCTTTCCTAGAAATTTAAAAAAAATTATATTTATTTTCAATTTATGAATTTTTATTAATATACAGTTAGATAAATTTTAATTAAGATACCTTTTTGAAATGATTTATTGAAGATTAAATTTGTACCATCCTAGATTTAAACTTAAGTCTTCAATGTGTTAGCTTGACCCTCTATCGTTACGCCATCAATCCTTAGTTGCAATGCTATAATTTTTAACATACAAACATATAACATAAAACGTATAAGATAAATGCTGGCACCATTAGTACACCAGTGCCATGATGGAATTGAATCAGAAATAGCAAAATATATACACTGAGAAAAATATGACATATTTTACTGTTTCTAACTTTGTTCCAGATACATATCAGTTTTTATAAATATCTGTGAATGTATTCAAACATCCGATTAAAACTGTTGATAAAATATTTTACAAATATGTAACTCATAAAGTTGGTAACACTTTCATCGTATCATAATTTTACCACATATTTAATCCATAAAGTTGTAGCTGATCAATTATCTTATAAACCTCAAGATTCACATGTATATAAGTATCCATGATTTAGTTTATCTTGTGAATATTACTTATATTGTCCTTACATTATAAATATAATACATAAAACATAGAGTAAAATTAAAAATCAAATGAACCGAGATTGATTGTTTAGTGTGTAGAATCTACAATTCGAGATAAATTGTCTTATTTCATTTGTGAAATTGATAATATAAGAAGTCCTAATTTCAAACAGAAGTCCGTATTTATTCATTACGCAATTAATTGAACTAAACAAATGTGTACAATTACTAACATTGCAAATGGTATTTAGACAATTAAAACATTCACCGCAACTGCTTCTTTTTTGTAAGTTATCGTGCCTTCTTTACATCAGAAAATCACGGTACACGGTTATGCCACAGTTAATTGCGTAAAATAAAAAAGAACAATAAAATGACGTCAAGCCATTTCTATAATTCCGCTCAAGAATTTGAAATAAGAAAGTATCTATATGATAATTTTATATACTTATAATACATACAATACATATAAAAGTTAAAATATGAGAGTTAAAATATTCAATTTGTATCACCAAAAAAACATACCAAATACCTTTGTTATTGTCCCGTAAGGTGAAATGTTACTCGATGGCCAATTCAGAATGAACATAATCTCCTTAAGGATACATATCTTTAAATATATTATAAAATAAAAATTAATTTCAGAAAAATGCAACGTCTATCGAAAATTAAACATATTTAGAATTGTTTAAATAAGTTTTCATGTATTGCAACTCTTCTCAAAATGCTAACATTTAAATTGTTGACGAAACCATTTCCAAAGGATAGCTTTCTGAGTATACTTGCAATACATGAAAACTTAAAACATGCAATTTTATGCAATACATAAAAAAATGCATTAAAATATGCCAGCAAAAATAAACGAAGTAAATCAAATTTAATATTGACTAATAACTTTTTTCCGTGACAATTTGACCCTAATCATTATAAAGTGTACAACCAATAGCACGTTACGAAATTAAGAAATTTATGTATTGATTTTAAATCAAGTTACAAAGGAAAAGCAAGAAAATTTCCTTTGCATTTAGATTACTACATTTATTTAAATCAAATTCTTACTGAAAAATTAGGTGTTTAAAATCAATAAATATTTCGTATTTATATGCAGAATGAGAAAAACTGATACAAATTACAAAGATTACTGGTGAAATTTGTTAAAGAAAAAAGATTTGTCAAAGAATAATTACTCTGGAATACAAAAGTCAGTGTTGATATTACGTATAAGAATATTATATTGCATAAAAATGCAATATCAATAAGAAATTATATTCTCATGATTTTATAACACAATTTTATTTTGTTTTACAATCACCCACCCAAATATCAATCACTGTTATGGTTATTTGATTTGAATATAAAAAAGTATATATTCCTGTACGTACAATATATAACTGAATGTTTTTTATCCATTTTCAGTAACGATAATATAAAGGACTACACCGGGATAAGGTATGGTAAATATGTACATACTTTTTTACAGAGCAGCAATCAGTTAAAGTACATAAATTCGTATATCTAATCAACGTCATATACAACTCCTAATTGACGACGTATTTCAGTTTCTAATTCCGCAAGCATTAAAGAAACTCTGTGCGATACTTTAGGACTTTCTTTCAATCCTGGAAAAAAAAACAAAGAAATTCTTCCCTTTACTAGAATATACTAGAAATATACTAGAAATTACTACTAAATTTCTCTCGGTGTTACGTACCTTTCAACAAACATTGTCGGACCTCGTCAGCTTCGCAACTCAACCAGCCACTGTTGATGAAATTGAAGTTGATTTTTGATTTTGGGGGCTGCTTCTCGAACAAAAAAGGACGACCGGAAGAAGGAAGCACTTCGGCCTTTGTCGGAGTCCAAAAGGACGGGATCCTAATCATACCCTGCGTTCCAATAACGAGCGCCTCGTTTGGTAAATCAACTTGCGCGTGTGTCGCAATCGTGGCAGTGCGGCCATTCTTGTAAATCAAAGTTGCGGACATTGATTCGTCCACGCCGTCCTTGTTCAAGTGACCAGACGCCTTCACTATCATCGGTTTTTCCTCATCGAAAATAAAACTTGCAAATTGTAAAGGATAAACTCCCAAATCCAAAATAGTTCCACCACCAAGGGACTTTTTCCTACAATTTATAACTTATAATTCGTTATCAAAAATCACTATTTTGTCAATGTATATCAATAATTGGATGATAATAATCGAGGTAACTATAACAATTAAATAAACAAATATTGAACAAACAAATTTACATCAATCTCTCAACGTGGGGCATCT
This sequence comes from Leptoteleia sp. ZL-2020, assembly GCA_022817305.1. Lineage (NCBI taxonomy): Eukaryota > Metazoa > Arthropoda > Insecta > Hymenoptera > Scelionidae > Leptoteleia > Leptoteleia sp. ZL-2020. Next base: position 37,835 of record JABFPN010000098.1, on the reverse strand, counting down.
TAAATCCAAAGGCACAAATCACTTGATAAATTTCGCCAATGACTCCCTTTTTAATCTGGTCTTTCATATCGGCATAAATTGGATTGCAACGACTCCAAACTGCTTCCATCAAAAACAATTTCTTAGATTTGGCATAGTCAAGCAGCTCTTTGGTCTTCTTCAAATTTAAAGTCAACGGCTTCTCGCACAAAACGTGTTTTCCATGATCCAACATCAGTTTGGCATCTTCAAAGTGGGTGGTGTTTAAGGATCCAATGTATACAACCTCTTTAAATAAAATACAAAATGTGTGAAAATGGGCAATTAATGCATGATTTTTTTTAAAAAGAATAATAAAAATGATAGTAATAATAATAATTTAGGTCCTCATGATCATATTAAAGTGATTAAACATATGGATATTTAGATTATTATATTTACATCTAAAATAATGTTAGCAAAATATATTCTTATAGCGTGTGTACAATTTTGAAGAATGTTAATTAAGTAATTGCATTCAAGCAATGCTCTGGAAACTTTATTCTGCAAAACATTCCATCATCTGTCATATAGTACAAGAAAACTTGGCGAAGATTTGGGTAGAAAAGTAAGCTCTGTTCCACGATAATTTATGAATGCTAGCAGACTTTTGTATGCGTACCAACAATTTTATCTTCCGCGAGTTCTTTGTAACTGCCATATGCTTTGGCAATAGAATGTAACTTTGCGAATTGCTGTGCCCGCGACAAATCCTTTGCAGCTACAGCCACGGCAATGTGTTCGGATTTTGGTAAAGTTGATAAAGCCGCGGTAAAATCGTGCGATATTTTTCCGGTACTCACAATTCCCCAACGCGTCGTCATCTATAACATTCATTAAAGTGAGATACCACTCGATGGCCAACTCAGAATGAACATAAGCTCCTTAATAATAAATATCTTTAAATATGATATATAATAAAAATAATATTTAAGAAAAAAGCCTACTTTTGGAAATGGTCTCATCAATTATTTAGATGTTAAATTGAACTTTATTTCCAGAAGATAGCTTTCTGAGAATAGTTTTGATACATAAAAACTTATTTAACAAAGTCTAAATATGTAAATATTATTTATATTTTATTATATATTTAAAGATATGTATTATTGAGCAGGCTATGATCATTCTAAATTGGCTATCCAGTAACATTTCACCTTGAAATCAATTATTTATAATCAATAAGTTACTTTAAAGAACTGAATAAAAGATTAATAGAATTGCTCTGCGCAAAATGTGCAATTAATTACTTCTGCTTTAGACAGTAACGAAATTCTTATATAATAAACGTATTATCTTAATTTTTTAATTTCTAGTGAACAAAGTTTAGATAAAATAAACGCAGTACAGATCGTCTCGCATGTTTTTGCGTAACCACCAATCCTCAATGAAAAAAACTATAAATAACACACGTAAATAATATTTCTTTATTATTAATCTTGAAATGTAGGAATAATACAAATGCGAGAGAGAAATTTAATTAAAAATAGATAGAAACCATGTTAGGAATATATAAATTATTCTATAACGTAACCAAATTCAAAATCTATTCTATTTACTTAAAAAAATAATAAATAAAATCTTCAATTGTAAATATTTCTTTGAAACATATGTTTCTCGAAAGTTTATTTTTCGTCCTTCGAATATGAAATATAATATTCTTTTCTGCAATATTTTCAATTTAGATTTCACTTTTTCTTAAATAAAGAAGGTATGTAAAAGTAAAACAATCTTACCGTTTATAATGTGTTCAATAACTAAAATTTTATTCTTCAAGTTATTGCTGACGTTATGATACTAATGCTCATATAACATCCATCAATTAAGTTTCACCTCTTAAACGGTCTGATATCTTATCATATTACATTTTTATAAGAAAATAGGCGATGTTAATATTATTACATCATCAATGCAAGAGTTGATGCAAATAGTTATAATTAAGATATATATATATATCATTTATAACAAATTTATATATGTATGTAGTACACTCTGAGGACCTAAAAAGACATATGTGGTACATTTTTCGATATCGCAAATCTAACAAAAAACATAATACACAAAATATTCTCGTACATTTAAAAGTATGGACTTAATCCACATCATACACAACCCCTATTTGACGACGTAATTCATCTTCTAATTCTGCAAGTAATAATGAAACACTGTGCGGTACTTTCGGACTCTCCTTCAACCCTAAAAATAATAAATTAAATTATAAAAATAAAATATCTACAAAATAAATTAATATATAAATCAAATTAAATCAAAATAAAACATGAACAAATTAACTGACCAGATCAGACAAAGAAACATTATTAAACAAACAATTTACTTCAGTCACGAATAGAAACGTAATAGAAAAAAAGTGATGGTAAATTACTTAACTTACTAAAAGCTAATATAAAATTATAGATATAATTTAACATATATATATATGTTACCATTTAGAAGACATTGGCGAACCTCAGCTGCCTCACAACTCAGCCAACCACTATTAATAAAATTGTAATCATGTTTCGCTTTCGGCGGACGTTTCTCATAGGAACCTTGAGGATAGGAGACCTTTGTAGGAGCCCAAAATATTGGGATCTTAATCGTTCCCTCAGTACCAATAACAAGGGCTTCATTTGGTAAAGCAACTTGCGCGTGTGTCATCATCGTGGCAGTGCGGCCATTCTTGTAAATCAAAGTTGCGGACATTGATTCGTCCACGCCGTCCTTGTTCAAGTGACCGGACGCCTTCACTATCATCGGTTTTTCCTCGTCGAAAATAAAGCTCGCAAATTGTAGAGTGTAAACTCCCAAATCCAAGACAGTTCCACCACCAAGTGACTTTTTCCTACAATATTAATTCATAAAATATGTTAAGCTTAAAATCCTTTCGCAGATTCAAATAAAAATTGCTATCTTTCCTAAATTGGTCTGTGAAAACAAATAACATTATGATGTCATTTGTTTTGATCGTATTGTTTAATCATACAAATTTCTAATAAATGAATTTTTACATCAATCTCTCAACGTGGGGCATCTTAAATCCAAAGGCACAAATCACTTGATAAATTTCGCCAATGACTCCCTTTTTAATCTGGTCTTTCACATCGGCATAAATTGGATTGCAACGACTCCAAACTGCTTCCATCAAAAACAATTTCTTAGATTTGGCATAGTCGAGCAGCTCTTTGGTCTGCTTCAAATTTAAAGTCAACGGCTTCTCGCACAAAACGTGTTTTCCATGATCCAACATCAGTTTGGCATCTTCAAAGTGGGTGGTGTTTAAGGATCCAATGTATACAACCTCTATAAATTTAAACAATTTCATATTTATTTGGTAATTGTATACTTGTTCGTATTTTAACTATATATTAAATACACAATAGCTATTTATGCACCAAGGGAGATTCAAATGAAAATCGAGATGTGGACTTTCCTGATCCCTTAGTACATACATAATTTTTCGTCACGAGGGAATGAGAAACATTTTTCCGAAACTTCCTAGTGAGGGAAATGGCGTTTTCTTCCCAGAGTAACGAAAAAATACTGAATTGTTTCTTTTAAAAAAATAAATGTTCATATCCTACTTCTCTCAGTGTACTTATATACAAACGATTGTTATTTCAGAGTAATTTATGAATACTAATTCAATGCACACGCACCAACATTTTCATCTTCCGCAAGTTCTTTGTAACTGCCGTAAGCCACAGGAATGTTATGTAGTTTTGCGAACTCCTCAGATCGTGATAAATCTTTCGCAGCCACAGCAACAACTTCATGTTCTGATTTTGACAAAGTTGACAAAGCTGTAGTAAAATCGTGGGCTATTTTCCCAGCACTCAGAATACCCCATCGAGTTGCCATCTGGAAATTATCATTATTCATTTAATAGTATATTATACGCCGAGGATGGAACGAAAGAGATTATAGGCGAGTGTGAAGTTGGCCGCGCGAGATAAAGGCGGCCAAATTCACACGAGTCTCTAATACTTGTTCCGCCTCTGGTGCATATATTACTTTTTGTAACAAGTATAGGCAAACTTCTCTCTTTCCGTTCGGTTTAGAAAGAGGAAACCGTACAAGCGTATAATATTTAATGTTAAATAATATCTTAAAAACATTTATAGAATATCAAAATTTAATTAATCGATTTAAATTAATCAATAATAAATTTAATTTAATTTTAATGGCCAAAAAGACGTATCGTACAGTGTAACATATACTTTTTTAAGATAGGATAGCGTATTTTATTGCCTTTTATACATATATACTTTTTTCAATCAACACAACAGTGAACTAACGCCATCTTTCGCAACTGAAGAAAGAAACGTTCTTCAAATCGAAAACAAACAAACATTGTTTGATAACTCGTGAAGTATCGAATTAACATAATAAAAACAAAAGCAATGATTGTTATTATTCTTATTTTTGTTTCAAACAACTCTATATCCATTTAAAAAGTCAAAAACAAAAATTCCTTATATTCTTTTATTTTAAAAACGTTTCATACTTCAATCCCATCCATATTTGAACGTCTTCAAAACTAAATCATTTCTCTCCTAATTTTCAATGTATAGGTTTAATCGATAGTAATACTAGACAAAGAATAATGAATGTAAAAATAAAAGTTCTAAAAATAAGTTATTTACAAAATTTTGTGAATCCTCCAGATATCTACTTATCCGACAGCAGTCGATAACCGACAGTACACACATTCAAAAATGTACAAATGATTGTTGTGATTATTAGATCAGTTTTAACGGAAAAATAAATAACTTTTATGGGAATAACACTTAAAATACAAAATTAATTTAAGAAATTCAGTAATTTTAATCGATAAAACATACAAAAGCTAGTAAACGACAAAAAAAATGATATTGAAAATTTGCACTTTGTTACTGCTTGTGCGGTTTGTTTATTGTTCCGAAAATTTCGTAAACAATGTTAAAAAACCGACCGTCGTGATAGCTATTTTAGTGAGAAACAAAGCACACACTTTACCTTACTTTTTGACCTTCCTAGAACGTCTGGATTATCCCAAAGACAGAATTACGTTATGGTGAGAGATGGTTTTATTCTTACGTTACATTAACCTAACAGGATCATTTCATGTTATTTATGTGTAGGTGTAAGTTGAACTTTGATAAACCTACACAAAGATACTTGATTGCGACACTTCTGATACCTTATCTATATCTTTCGATAATAAAATAACAATGCAGCCAAATCAATAAAAAATAATTTAAATGACGTAATTGAAAAACGAAAAGTTTTCAAAATACAAAATGTAAATGACTATTTTTGCTTCGTATTTATATCCATGTTTATGTCCTTTGAACGCAAATAAGAAATGTTATTGTTTTTATTTCCTTGATTTGACTTTCCAAATGCAAACATTGTTTTTTCTCGCTAAATTTAAAATAAATTTCATTCTTCAGTTTCATAATTAAATGTCATACAATTTTACTTGTAGTATTTTTATATTAAAAATAATTTATATTTTAAATTTTATTTAGAATCAATTAGTTATTACCTAAAATATTTTCAGTGCAAATTTGCTTTATTTTATATGAAATTTATTTATATTTGTATTAATAAAATTATTCTCTTTTAGGATTCGCAGTGATAATAACATAGATAATTCTATAGAAATATTAAGAGCTTGGTTGAGGAAGACTGAAAGTAGCTATCACTTTGTGGACACTTATTTTGATAAAAAATCAAGTGGTTTGCCAGATGAAACAAGTCATTCCCATTGGTCTCCAAAAAGATTTTCACATGTGATGAATATGAGGGAAGAAGCTCTTGATTTTGCCAGGTTTTACTGGGCAGATTATATTTTTGTAGGTTTAAAGATGTTTAACAAAATTTACATTCATAAACTAGCTTTATACAGTAAAAATTATATTTAAAAAATTACTACAATGAAAGTGAATTTTGAATGCTTGTTCCCTTGTGGAAATGAATGATGAAAAATGATGAAAAGTCCCAATTTTAGCAGGTTTTCAGTGTTTTACAGCAAATCATTTCCATTAGGGTTGACATATTTTTATAACTTTTGTTGCTTTAAATAATACATGTAATAATAGAAATAAGTAAATATTTAATTTTATTATTATTGGACATGCATTTATTATTATTATTATTATTATTATTATTATTATTACTATTAATTTTGTTATTATTTTAGATGTTAGATGCAGATACATTTATAGTCAATCCTCAAACATTGAATCAACTAATATCTCATAATTTAACTATTACTGCCCCACTTTTAAGATCTGATGGTTTATACAGTAATTTTTGGGCAGGAATGACTTCTGAATATTATTACTTAAGAACTGAACGATATAAACCTATTTTAAATTTTGAAACAACGGGTTGTTTAAATGTGCCAATGATTCACAGTGCCGTTGTCATAGATTTAAGAAGAAAAGTTGGAGACTTATTAACATATCAGTCAAAAAATATCCCAGATTATAACGGACCTGAAGATGACATTATTGCATTTGCTATAATGGCAAACAAATCCAGTAAGATTTTTAACAAACATTACCGTTTTTACTATAATATTAAAAATAATTGAATCAATAATTTAAAACTGATTTTCTTTATATATTTTAGACATTCCTCTTCATATATGTAATGATATTTCTTATGGTTATATAATGGTACCTCTGGATAAAGATGAGGCTATTGATTTAGACAAACAACAATTGACCAACCTGAAGCTTGAGATGTTGAGTAAATATTAACTTCCATGGATATTTGCTTTGATTTTTTTCAAATTACTGCTTATTTAATGGGACTGAAGTATGAAACGTTTTTAAAATAAAAGAATTTAAAGAATCTTTATGTTTTTGATTTTTAAATGATTAAAGAGCTGTTTAAAGCAAAAATAAAAACAATAATAAACATTGTTATTATTTTTATTATGTTAATTTGACCTTTCGCATGTTATAAAACAATGTTTGTTTGTGTTTTTGATTAGAAAAACGCTTCATTCTTCAGTTTCATGTTTATTTAACAGTTCTTATTTGTTTTTAGATGAAATGCTTGAGATTCCTGTTATGGAGTCTCTACAAAAATTTATAGAAATTCCACAAAAAGATACTTTAGGATTGTCGTACATTTTTATGATCAATTTGGTTCGAAGACTAGAAAGAAGAACACGTATGTTAAGGTGTTTTGATGAACTTGGACTTGAAGTTCAAATTATAGATGCAGTAGATGGAAGGTAAACAGTAACAATACATAATTTGTTTTTTTTTTTTTCAATATTTTTTAAAGAGAATTTAGAATTTATTCATTCATTTTTAATAATCATATTATTTACATTTACATTAACTATACATCAATTATTTATAGTGATTTAAATGAAAAGACCTTAGAAGATTGGGAAATTAAAATGCTACCAAATTATGCAGATCCTTACCATAAAAGGTAATTAAATTTAATATTTTCACATTGTTAAAAGCATATAACAATGATTTAAAGTATTAATTTACAATACCTTTGTTTTAGGCCAATGACAATGGGTGAAGTAGGTTGTTTTCTGAGTCATTATTTGATTTGGAATAAGGTAATACTAATTTTATAAATAAACTTTACTATCAATGAATTCACTCAATAAATGAGTATGATTAATTAATAAAGTTCTATATTAGATTATAGAAAATGGATATGAATATGTTATGGTCTTGGAAGATGATGTCAGATTTGAACCCTACTTCAGGCAAAAAGTAAACTTTCTCCTCGCAGAGTTAACAAACATAAATATTGAGTGGGATTTGGTGTAAGTTTTGTATATTGTTTTAAACTGTTCACATTTTATATCAAAAGAAAATTAATTATTTGTAGAAACGGATTTTTAAGCAAAGAATTTTAATGTATCAAAAAATTCATTGTGCTTATGACAAAAAAAAAATTAAAAGCAGAATTAGTTTAATATAAATTTCTATTTATTATAGATACTTGGGTAGAAAAAGAATGCAAGAGGTAAATGAAAATTGGGTGGAAGGTTCAAAAAGTTTGGTTTATGCAGGATATAGTTACTGGACAATTGGATATTTGCTTTCTCTCAGAGGTGCAGAAAAATTGCTTGCATCAGAACCATTGAAAAACATGGTACCAGTTGATGAATATCTACCAATACTTTTTGATAAACATCCGAGGTACAAAGAAATACAAATACAGAAAACAAAATATTTTTCATAATTATATTCTAAACAAAAAAGGAGTAAATTAAAATTCAACAATCATTCAAATATCTTGTTAATATTTATAAAATGTTATACAAATATCATATTTACTGAAAAATTAATAATTTTTTTTAGAAACGAATGGAAAGAATATTTTCCGAATCGAAATTTGATAGCCCTTTCTGCATCACCACTTTTAATTTATCCTACGCATTATACTGGTGAAACAGGGTATATTAGTGACACGGAAAATTCGGAAACAATTGCTGAACAAATGGAACAATTAACAAGTCGTGATGAATTTTAAACTTTATGCTAAGTAACAATGCAATTTTATACCAAAGAATTTAAAATTTTTTATTTTTGTATGAATCTCAAACTTTTTGTTAACAAAAAGTTAATATACTGCCATATTTTTTATATTGCTATTAATACATAGCAATTAATAATTTAATTATATATTAATACTAATTAATAATAGTTAATTATTATGTGTGTTTATTAATAATTATACATTACTATATGTACATTAATTTTTATTTAATTGTTTGTTTTTTATGTGATATAATTAGTGCCATAACAAGATAACACATTTTATTCTGTGAAAGCAATAATGTCAAAATAATATGATATATTGTTAATATATTTATTAATTCAACTTATAAATTTGTTAATTATACTGAATAAAAATGTTTTTACAAATTAATTAATATTAAATTTGTTTTCAATTCTTCTAAAACATTAATTTTTATTACCATAAGTTTACATGCATAATTTTTTTAATTAATTGCCAGTAATTGGATTTCATCTTCAAAATATCTAAAGTACCCATTCCTTATTTACCTAATATATTATATACAATATATACATAAGTATATAAAATCTTGTTTTTCAACATTGTATGATGAAACATTGCTGTATAATTTATATCTTTAAATTGTAAAAATATAATTATATTTGTCGAATGTAATAAAAAAATCGTAGGATCAACTAATCTTCAAGATTATTCATCATTGCATATATATTTTCAAATCAAATTGTTTTCCCAAGACCTTTCGTTTCCCATTAATTCTTTCATGCATATAAGACCTTAGATTTGTCAACATTTCAGAACACATTTTCCGTTTGCCCGCAATAAATTGAAATTTGCGCGTAATTTGTAGAGGTTATGTGTTCATTTGGTTCATTTATTATATAGTCATAAAATTATTATATTTATGAACAACTGTCATTACTAATGTCAGTACATGTCATATATAAAGCGTCAATTGAAAGCATTATATTAAAACTGTTTGACTTTTGAAATATATTGTCAGATGATTCTTTTCGTCATCAATAGACAAGTAAGGTTACTTAAATTAAAATTTTGCATTTTAATAACAACAATAATAGATATTATTATTATAGTATATATACATTTTATTATTATTACGTAACAATCAAAGACTAATATTATCATTAAATTTTGTAAAAAATTATGTTTCATCTAATGTGTATATATATTTGTTAAAAGTATAATTCAAATATTAATCTATAATTGCATAAAGCAAATGATTTTTTAATTTAAATACATTTTATATTTTATTTTAACAGAAACTGATATGAAGGAAAACTAATATTGAACACCGCACTCAACTGAAGTGTTAGCATTATATGCAGGTTAATCACATTCAATTTTATTGTTGGTAAGCATATTTAAAAATAATATATTTATCAGATGGGAATAAAGTATGAAATGTAAATTTTCAAAATAAAAGAATTTAAAGAATCTTTATGATTTTGATTTTTAAACTTATAAAGAACTGTTTAAAACAAAAACAATAACAAACATTGTTATTGTTTTTATTGCGTTTCATTTTTCAAGTCTATATTTTTCAGTGCATACTTTACTTAAATGAATTTCAATATGGAAATAATATATAATAATTGTGGTTTTTTTTTTATTGTTACAGCTATATTTTAAACAACAATGGTTGCAAATGAAGGATACAAAGAATTTTTGTTATGGCGGATGCTTCAGGCCATTACATCCAGTATATTTGTTCAGTTCTTTCTTATTAGTGGTGTCATTTTTTTTAGTAATGTTAGTCTAATCCATCCATTTTCTTGGATCCAAGCAACTTTCTCTGTAGTAATTTCTTTTCGAACATTATCTTATTTCATTCTTCTGGCAGTTATTATTTTTATTCAAGGATTCATTTGCAGTAAAAATTATCTGAATCCGCCTCAATATGCAAAAAGCAGATTCACCAAATTTTGCAACATGTTTTCATTGCGCAATATCCTTATGTCTTCTCTGTATATAACGATTGGCGGAGTCCTAGCCTGGCTCCATCTATCTCTCAGTGGTGGGCAGTACAGTTCACTAATCAAACAATGCACAACAAGTATGAATAGATCTTACTGTTTTGTCGAAGGCTATTATTATTTAATACTTTCAGGATTTTGGACAGGGTTTTATTTTGTATTAAAAACAAATATATTAGAAATGCAACACCTTCGCTTTTCAATAATAGCCCAAACAAAATTCAGCCAATTACATCGAGGAATCTATGTGATTTTACCCAATGCAATGTTCAGTGCTATCTGGCCATCCTTGTACTTTCTAGCCATCTATTACTTGTTAGGAGATACTTTCAGAGATTTTATCATGTCTATGTTATCGTTATCAATGGAAAATGAACCTCTGAATCATTTATCCAATTTGTTTCAACCTATATTAATATGTCATGCATGGTTACATGCAGTATTATTCATACTTAGCATGAACAGTATGCATTTGCTGTTCCAAGCTTATTTGACCGAGTGGGTACCTTTTTCCATAGATCAGAACAGTTCCGTTAATAAATCATGTATGTCTTTAATGGAAGCTCTCGCCAGGCATGATATTCCTATAATCCAACATCTGGCATTTCTAGATCTCCTGACAATTGCTCAGAAAGATAAATTGCGCAGAAATATTTTGTTTTCTTTAAGTCAACCTGGCGGACATCCTTATAATTGGAATTCCGTGGTTCAGAAGTATCTTGTACAGCTTAAAGAGTTTGCCAGTAATATTAACTCAACTACTACATCTTCAAAGAAGGACCAAATTCAGGTTAATGGCCCAACTTTGGCTAAATCTGTCATTAAGGGCGATTCAGAGAAGCCGGTGTACGTTTATCACATGCGAAATTTGGTGTCGCCTTCGGTTCCCTCGCCGATCAAAGCCATCAACTGTGAAATACCAAAACAAAGCGTTCCTGGGGAGCAACTGATTTCTCATTACTTTAAAATGCTCAAACAGAATGTTATTACATATTTGCTCTCGAAGCCATTGATAAATTATATATTCGCGGAGCAAATGGATACTAAAGTGAAGCATATTTTGCTGAATGGTCAACCAGTTATTTGGGCAGCGGATGCAGTGTCATCATTGGTAGCAATTTCTATCAAAGAGGACCCTTATGGAATCGTTCAAAAAGATATACCCACCATCATCGAAACTCTACTTAACGCAAAGGAGAGTTTAGATAAATTGCAAAAGACAAATGTTTTGAATAGAAAGCCTGTAAGCGATGAGAAGGACGTCAGACAAATGTTGACAGCAATACGGTCGTCTATTAGACGTAGCATTTACAGAATTGTACACACTTTTAAGGATTATATTAATGATATTGGACTGGAACCATATATTTTAACGCAGTTGCAGGCGTACTTAAATTGCAAGGAATAATGTTTGGTACAAATTAAAGATAAATTTTCGCAAACTTTGAAGACTTAATATTTTTACATCTGCAAGACTGTGCTTTTATACTCTTTCTCGTGAGTGATGTGTAAATTTTTGCTCTTTTTCATTTTTCATTGATAAACATGTGTGTTCTTATGAATTGCTTTATGCTGTGGTAGTTGTGGCACACACAGCAACAAAAGAATGATACTCCAATGCGTTTTAACAGTTTTCGTTTTTTTTTCTTTTTTTTTTAAAAAAAGTATTGTTTTATCAATTGCGATTATTTTTTCATCGAATGTATATAAGTACATGTAAAATAATGTCATATTTTCTTTAATTTATAATGCTAAGTTAGAAATAATTTAATTTAGTGTAATTGTTTTTTTTTATGTTTGTATTTATAAATTCTGAAATACAATTGCATACTTTGACATATTTTTATACAGAATTTTGTATATGTTCTATGGAATAGAAAAACAAAATTATAAATACAAACATGGTTTGTTTTGTAAATAAAGAACTTATCACTTTTCTATAATACCTTCACTGTTATATTTGCAAACCTTTTAAAGAAAGGCCCAATCCAAATATTGATCATTTTGAATTATTATTATTAATTTTTGATCGATTTCACGTATTTCTGCAATAATCGCGCCTATCTAAAAGTTTTATATATATGAAAAAAACCCAAAAAAATGAAATAACATTTGTTTAATTACACGAATTGAAGTCATACAATTAATATAGAATATTAAATATTGCAAAGTTAAACTTTATTAAAGAATTTTCGTATCAAAATGTAAGTAAACTTTCTTGATTCACATAAAAAAAAGTGAAACTAAAAACCATGCTACAATAATAATAATTCAATATTGTCCTTGGTATATATATATATATAACACCTTTCACTTTTCGATAAAATGGACTTATAAAAAGAATATTAAATTTGACAAAAACAAACGTTTAAATTACTAGTATTTTTTTAATTTATTAAACTTTAGCATAATTAATTCATACATCTATTAATTAATAAATACATTAATTAAATTAAAAATGATAACATTTAAATATTTTGCATATTACTTTTCATGTAAATATTATCTCAATCGACTTTGAGTTTTAACAATGAGTAGCAAATGAATATAATATAGCTGATTAAAATCATTCAACTCACGTTTTAACATATCTTAATTTTATTTAAATATTCTTTTTATTTAAATATTCTCCTCGAAAGTGTATTGCAATTTTAAACTGGAATAAATTTTTGACACTTGTCTATGATTTTATGACTTACTGATTATTTTGGAAAAAATCAATCAGATTGTGCGAAACAAAATTAATTATGATTCGTCCCCCCTCCGTGTTATGCAAGCTCTCTGTGATTTTATCATTTCGTCTTGCATTATTCCTTGCACGGTCACTCTGACATCAGTGCACTTTAGTGAAAATCAGGTTTCAGTATATAATTTAATGGTTTTAAGAATATATTAAATTAGTGAAGTGGCAACATGTTATTTGCAAGTTTAATTTATGTATTATGTACAATAATAGTGTTATTCCTAATATGGCGTTACAAAGTTGAAAAAAGTGTAGACTTTCTACCTGGACCAAGAAAATTTCCAATTATTGGAAGCTTGTTTGATTTAATTGGTGATCAAGGTGAACATTATTTCATTAAACATTAGACTTCAAAGACAATTATTTTTACATATAAAAGTGATTAAATTTTTAATTAATTGTTTACTTTACTACGTTTCAATTAGTGTTTGTTAATTAACTAATGTATTCATAAGGAAAACTCTTTAAAAACTTTTTGTTGCTTCATCGTTTACTATTGCATGATCATAATTGATGTACATGAAAAGTATAAGATAAAACATTTATACGTATAAAATGCAAACACAATTATGAATGACATTACAATACAATTGCAGATATTGTCGCTTATTCATAAATTCAAGATTAATAACACTGTAATAAATACTGATACAAATTACAAAGATTATTGGTGAAAATTGTAATAAGCATTATTCTTTCGGAATTGTACCCATTTAATTTTTACTTTTGTCATGAACTCGTTTACATTATAATTTATACCAGTATTTTTCTGTAACTATATCAACTTTTATATATGTATTTGAAGTATCTCCCAAATGTTCAAAATAAGACACCCAACATATCCCAGTACCCAATATGGCCTAATCTCAAAAAGTATAAAAAGTTCCAATTTTTGGAAACTTTTTCAAATATTTTGAAAATTGTTCAATATGTTTCGATTCAGTATAGGTGTAAAATGTTTTAACAACTGTACAAATCTTAATTCGCTTTATACCGAGTACAATTAATTCTAACAATTTCCAATAATCTTACGTTTGCTGGGCTGTAAGAAAGTTTATGCTTTTCATATTAAACCAGTAACAATCCATGCATTGCAATATTTCGTATTATTGTAGCTTCGTGTTTGCGCTTGAGATCGCGTGTTTGCAGTTTGTTTTCTTTTTAACTTCTATATATAACGAAACAAAGGAAATGTGACGTAAGGTAGATCCAATGCAGCCTACATAAACCATATTGAGTGCACGCGTGAACTCTAATTGTTGGCACATTTTGAAACTTACGAGTTCGAGTTCTTAGATCAATGTATTTTTGTTTTGATTTGCATTTAACTTTTTCCACATTTGTTTATTCTCATATAAGTTGCTTGATTTATTTATTATTATGTTTTATTTGCTTCTTTTAGTCTGCCAGATAATAAATTATGACAATCAATTATGACAATTGGTTTTGTTTACCAATAAACTCTTAAAATTAGCATTAAATAAATTTTTTAATTTCTCCATCATCTCTTAAACAAAAGAGTTGTTAGGCAATATTGAGTATACACTGAGAAACATGTTGGAATAACAATTATTGTACTGTATTTAAAAACGGGGACAAATGATATCTCCTTGTCAAACGTACAATAATGTAAACACGATATGTTTTTAAATTAAGTACAGATAAAAAATGAAGTTATTTGAATATCGAAAAATTTGATATCTAGATTAGTACACATGTTAAGGACTCAAATAAAAAACCTAATGAACTTTAACACAAAAATGGGGAAAATTTTCAATTATACTTAAGTAACGATTTGTTACAAAAAACAATAAACATATAATTAAAACGTTTAAGTTTTCCACCTATTGTAAAATATACAAAAACTAGTTGTTGAATTATCGGTGTTTTTCAAGTACTGTGTTATCTTTTTCATGAATTTCGATGAGAACTTGTTAAAATTTAAAATTCTTGAGATCAACATGAGAGTGTAGAAGCATCAAATTATGTAAATAAAGCTAAGAATTGATCAAGATGTTTTATTAAATAAATATGTTGATTTTTTAATTTTACGTTAATGTAAAACTTATATGCTTGCAAAAATTCCAAACAAATGATTGGATCTTTTATATTTTTAGAATTATTATGGCACAAATTAAGAGAATTTAACAAGACATATTATCCAATTCATCGTTTTGTTTTACCAAACTTTGTAATCGTCACATTGCTAGATCCAGAAGATATAGAGGTATATTTTATTAATTCATATATTAAAATAATGTTCTTAATTCTTAAGATTCTTAATAAATTACTTAAGGTGAAATATCACTCGATGATCAACTCCGAATAAACATAACCTCCCCCTACATATCTTTAAAAATATTATAAAGTAAATTAATTTTTATTTTATAATATATTCGAAGATATGTATTATTAAGGAGTTTATTTTCATTCAGAGTTGTTCATCCAGTTCGCCATTTCACCTTAAACAAATTAAAGTCTAAATAACCTGAAGTAAATGTGTAAATTATTAAATTTACGAATGAACTGTAAATATTTGTTTGTAGGTGATTCTTTCCAGTGGGAAACACATTAAAAAAAGTTTGGTTTATAATTTAGTTAAACAGTGGCTTGGTGAAGGTCTTCTCACAAGTTATGGTGACTAAATTATCTAATTAATTTAAGCGACTAAAATTCCTTTCAGAGCAGGACAAGTACCAAAATATGCAGTTTTTAATTAAATTTATTTGAATTCAGGTCAAAAATGGTTAAAACGCAGAAAAACCTTAACATCAGGATTTCACTTCAATATTTTAAATAAATATACACACACGTTTATAGAAAATTCGACCAAATTGATAGAGGCATTAAAAAACGAAGATGGGGAACGAATAAAAAATTTGGAGTCATGGGTATCTCAACACACTCTTACAATAATATGCGGTTCGTTGTTAATTTATTAAATTTAAACCATTTCATTGAATTTATCAACGTATTAATTAAAATATATTATTAAAATTGGAAGCATAATATTCACCAGATTTTAATTACAATGAATCTAAAACGTTAATTATCTCTCTTTTTATTGTTATAAAAATAAATAAGCCGTATTATCTGCACTGCCCAATTGTTTAAAGATAAAAATATTTTACAGAAACAGCAATGGGATGTCCTACAAATATCTTCGAAAAAAACGAAGGAATTATCTATAAAAATGCTGTCAATTTTATGGGAGTGACTAGTATGCATAGGTAAGAGAAGTTTTTACAAAATTTCATTTCTCTAACAGTGTAATTTCAGTGTAAAATCACTGTGGTACATAATAAATTGCGGTAACATTACGGTTTTTTTCTTTATAATAATCTAAAATTATTTATTATAATATATATATGAGGTATAAAATGTTTTATTTTTCAGAATCATAAGACCATGGATCTTTGCAGATACAGTGTTTTCACTTACAAAACTCGGCCAGGAACATAAAAAAGGACTGAAAATTTTACACGACTTTTCAACTAAGGTACTACCCGGGTGGAAAAAATAAGTCTGGATTTAGTGTAGACTAAATATTGACTTAATATTACTTAATAATATTTATTATTTCTCACTCGTTTGGCCAAATTCACACCCGTTTCCAACCGTTGTTCCATCCTTGGTGCATAATATTCTATTAGTCAGAATACGACAAAATTATATGTCCCAAAATTGAATTTTTCAGTAACAAATACCGCTTCATTTACTTACAGATTATTTTACAACGCCTTCGGGAAGTTGAGAACAAAAGCATAACCGAATTAACATCTGAAATAACAAGTAATTACAATTAGATATCCAATAAAATAAGACAATTATTTGTACTTAGTTCAAAGTTAACCAAGTGAGAAATTTTTATTCCATCTGTGCAATATTTAAACCATTCATTGCCGTACAAAATATTTATTATTTCCTATTTTCAATATATTTTTATAGAATTTTAACTTGCGAAGTATTTTACAGGTAAAAAAAAAGCTTCGATGCTAGACATTTTAATTGATGCATATAAAAGAGGCGAAATTGATGAGCTGGGAATTCGAGAAGAAGTTGACACTTTTGTCTTTGAGGTGATTCTAAAAAATGTTTATACATTTTTTAAATTAGTAAATTATTAATGTTGGTAATGCAATAATTATAATATATTGTCAATCAGGGTTATGACACAAGCGCCATGGCCTTAATATATACAATTTTATGCCTTGCAGAATACAAAGATATACAAGTAAGTATATAATAATAAAAAATAATAAACATAGCTTCAAAAATCTATTTTATATTACCGTTTTAAAATTTGTAAAGGAACGTGCTAGAAAGGAAGTTAACCAGTTATGGAGAGAATTCGATGGAAAAATAGGGATGCCGGAAATTCAAAAATTATCATACGTGGAACGAGTTATCAAAGAAACATTAAGGCTGTTTCCGAGTGTTCCTATCATAGCTCGCAAACTTGAAGAGGATTTGCAATTAAGTAATCTCTCGCATTTATTTAACAGTTAATAAAATTATTTCATTAAGCTGAAATGTGACTCGATAGCTAACTCAGAATGAACATAATATCCTTAATAATACACGTTTAAATATAATATAAAATAAAAATAATACTTACTCTTCACCTTAATAAACTTTATTAAAAACAATTATATATATGCATCAAAGTTTTATGTTTTGTTTCTTCCAGAAAAATATGTAATTCCCAAAGGAGTACTTTGTAATATACATATATATGATGTCCATAGAGATCCTAGACACTGGGTAAATCCAGAACTATTTGATCCAGACAGATTTCTGCCTGAGAATTCAATAGGAAGGCATCCTTTTGCGTATATTCCTTTCAGCGGTGGTTTTCGTAATTGCATTGGTAATTACTGATTGTTAATTTTTATCTAATAAGATATTTTGTTTTGATAAATAATTACGAGAAATATTAATATCGATTTGACAATAATAAGTTTTAATAACGATTTGTACATTCAATACTTTTTAAAAATTTCTCGTTTACTGTGTCGTCTATTTTCTATCGTTTATTCTGTGCAGGTATTAATTACTTTGTACATATTTAAATAAACACATAAATTCATTCCTTTTAGGTCAAAAGTTTGCAATGATGGAACTGAAAACAACAATAGCATTCCTACTTCAACATTTTTACATTGAACCAATTAATTTAACAAAGGATGTTGTGCATCAAGCTGATTTAGTATTAAGGGCTAAAAATTCCCTTTACGCTAAATTTATCCCTATTAATTTATGACACAATTAAAGATATTTTTATAATTACATAATATGTCTACTGTATCTGAGGACATATTATACCTCTGGGCAGGTCCAAGATGCATATAAAGCTAATCAATGAAATAAGAGTTGTTTAATGTAATTAATTAAACTTTCCCCAATTACGGTATTGGCCCTAAAGTCGTATATTTAGTTGGCTTTTAAAAGAATAGAGACGGGGCATGATCTCAAAAGTAACATTAGACACATTTATGTACTATTTAATTTGACCATAATTTTATTTTTAAGATTAAGACTTGTATTGTAACTTACTTATGTAAAATAAAATTTGATAATAAATAATTGTTAATATCTTCATTATATATCACACGAGAATCAACTATTTTATACATAAAAACAAAAATCGTAATTCCAATGTTGAAAATTACGTTCAAATTTACCGCTTTATTATTAGTTAGTTCTGGGGTTATAATTTCAAATGGCGCTGTAAGCAGTGTAACAAAGTTGGTTCTATAATTGGGTAGGAAACAGCATGGACTAAGAGATAGGTTAGAAGCAACAATTTACAAAAATGATGGCTTAAATGGAACTCTCACGTTTTCAGTAGCTACTAACAATAACAACAATTTGCAAGAACCTGTCATTTTGTTTTCTCTAATTCATCAAACAACAACAAAAAACAAGAGCGTATTATAAAACATATAAGTAATTCGTTGTACCTCAAAAATTAAAAAATGAAGTTTTCTTACAAGGTAAATTATAATTTTAATTATAATGCATTATATTATTATACTATAAGTAACCAAATTTGACGATTGTGTACATAAATGGGGGAGGGGTTGTGCACTTGGCGAAGCTGAGCATATTTTCCTTAACATGTAAATAAAGTCGTGTTTTACATGTTTATTCAGTGTAATACAACGCAACCTATTTTAGACAAATTAAAACTTTAGCACGTGTGCTTTACGTGCTTCGAATTTGACGCTTTGTACACTTGTGCACAAAATATGCTATAATACACCAAATACAAAGTGCGCATGTCCTCATTTGAAATAGAATATTTTGTGCTGGCTAAATAGGGATGTTAAACAGCACATCCCTATTAGCACATAATATTATTTAATATTATGCAATATTCTAGATACATACTATGAATGTTCTTAATATTCCTGGAATATTATTTTAATGTTCATAGAATATGGTTTTAATTGCTGAATAATATGAATAACATTATAACAAGTATTATTTTGATAATAAAACATTAAATTTTATTGTTTTAATTTATTATTTTACAGTTCAGCAACCTCCTTGGTACTATTTATCATAAAGGTAATTTATTATTTTCACCTGATGGATCATCGGTCATCAGTCCTGTTGGAAATCGAATTACAATATACGACTTGAAAAAGTAAGTTGTTTGAATGTAAATGCATTTTTTTCAGATTTTAATTACAAATTATAAATTAAATTAAATTAAATTTGTTTTACTTATAATTAATTTAATATAAATTTGTTGTACTTATAATGATTTTATTTCGCAGTAATAAATCAACAACACTTCCTATTGAAAGCAGATATAATTATAATGCCATTGATATATCTCCTAATGGAAGTGCTCTCATTGCAATTAACGAAGGTATTTATATTTGTTAAAATTTATTTATAATAGTATATTTATTATATTATATACATATAATATTTATATTAGTATTTTTACTAAAAAATAAATATTAATTTTAAACTTTCTTTTTAGAGGGAGAAGCTCATATCATAAGTTTAATAAGTAAAATGACAATTCACAAATATAGATTTAAAAAAATGGTAAATTGCGTCAAATTCTCTCCAGACGGCAAACATTTTGCAGTGTGCAAAGAAAATAATGGTAACAAATAAATTATACATCAATTGATCAGTTTAATAGAATATTTTAAAGATTTTATTTGTTATATTAACCTTTTCTTGATTTGTTTTGCAGTGTTTATCTTTAATGCACCAGGTATTGAATCTGGAAATTATAATCCATTTATAATGGAAAGGGTTTTTACTGGTGCAAGCGATGAAACTACTTGTTTACAATGGTCTTTTGATTCGACACTTTTAGCAGTTGGTTCAAATGATACATGTACCAGATTATATAGCTTAAGCAAATGGATGAATTTTAAACAGTACAATTTTGGGAGTCATTCTGAAGCCATCGTTGGATGTTTCTTTGAAAAAAAGAGTTATGATATATCAACTATTAGCAAGTAAGTCACTGTGCTTAACTTTTTAATTTATATTAACACATATTATCGAAGGTGATAATTATAAGTACAAATTATTTACAGAAATGGTCATTTATGTGTCTGGGAATGTCAAGTGGGACCTGATGATTTAGTTCCATTCGAGCCTGGTACCAAAAAAAGAAGAAAAGAAATTGATGATGACAGCGAAGATGACATTGATTTAAGCAAAGCAATAGAGCGAAAAAATGAAACATCGAAGAATGGCAATAAAAAAAGCGAAGACGAGGACGAAGATGATGAAATTGAAGCTAAAACGGAAGATTCTGAAAAAGTTAAGAAGTTACATTACAAAAAATTGGGTAGATATTACTTGGCAGATGAAGTACTCAAAGGAGATAAATATGCAATTTTAACGGCAGCAGCATATCATGAAGATACTCATATATTAGTAGTTGGATTTAGCACCGGTGCTTTTTATCTCTATGAAATGCCAGATGTTAATATGATCCATTCTTTGAGGTAACTAAACATTTGTTTATGTTATTTCTTAAATTTATAAGTGAGCTTAAAGTTAATATAATTTATTTAACCGCGTTTAAATTTGTTTATGATTTAATTTTCTAATGCACCTTTAACACCTTTAACAAGACAATCTTTAACATTACTTTATTCTTTATTATCAACAATTCTCATTAATAATATTTACTTAATTTAATTAGTATATCCAATCAACGTATCTCATCAATTGCATTTAATAATACTGGAGATTGGATTGCATTGGGATGTTCGGATTTAGGCCAGTTACTTGTTTGGGAATGGCAAAGTGAAACATATGCAATGAAACAACAAGGTCATTGCAATAACATGAATACCTTGGCATACAGTCCTGATGGACAATTAATTGTAACAGGAGGTGACGATGGTAAAGTTAAACTTTGGAACACCAGCAGTGGCTTTTGTACGGTTACATTCCATGAACATACATCCGCCATAACTGGAGTTTTGTTCAGTCATAATCGTAAGTTCGTTGTTTCTGCTTCACTTGATGGCACTGTACGAGCTTATGATTTAACTAGATACAGAAATTTCAAGACCTTTACCGCACCACGACCTGTTCAGTTTTCATGCGTTGCTTTGGATTCAAGTGATCAATTTTTGGCTGCAGGCGGTCAGGATGTCTTTGAAATATATTTATGGAGCATTAAATTAGGAACACTGTTGGAAGTATGTATAACAATGAAATTGATAATGAATGTATGCGAATATTTGTCCAAAAAACAAATCCATTGTAAGGGTTACGCCAAGATTATGGAAAATCATCACTATTTCCCCAAAGAATATTAGAGCTTTAATATTCTTTAGGAGAATAGTGATGATTCTGTTTATTTTGTTATCGACAGCTACCGTCCGTCTTGATATACAACCACACTGTAGTTGTAATTGATGGAATGTTCTTATGTTGTCAATATTAAAAGTACTACTTTTTATTTTAGATTATGAGTGGACACGAAGGCTCAGTTGTATCTTTAGCATTTAGTCCAAGCCCAACTAGCAGTGCACTGGCCTCAACATCCTGGGATAAAACACTTAAATTATGGAATGCGATTGAATCTTCTTCTAGTCATGAAACTATTCAATTAACTGCTGATGGCTTATGCGTAGCTTACAGAATGGATGGGGAAGAAGTAGCAGTTGCAACTTTAGATGGACAAATAACATTTTTTGATACTAAGACATCGAGACAAACTGGAAGTATAGAAGGTAGAAACGATCTAGGTAGTGGTCGAACTGAAACTGATTTGATTACCGCGAAGAAAAGTTTACAGGGAAAGTAAGTTCTTTAACATTTTCTTCGATATAATTACGTACATATATATATGTAAAAAATAAACGTTTAGGTACAACCTAATAATAAAATAATATAAACGATGTTAAAATTATATTAAAAGTGGTTTATTACATTTTTAGAGCTTTTACATCATTATGTTATACGGCTGATGGAAAATGCATATTAGCAGGCGGTCAATCGAAAAATGTATGCATCTATAATGTTCGTGAAGCTATATTATTGAAGAAATTTGAAATTACGCAAAATAGGTCATTTGATGCTGTTGATGTATGTTTATTTCTTATTACTATAATGCTTACAAGATGTATTATATTACCTTATCATTAATTTTATATACTTAATTTTATGCCACAGGATTTTATAAACAGAAGAAAAATGACCGAATTTGGTTTAGCGACTTTAATTGAAGAAAGAGAAGAAAATGAAGGCGGTAACAAACAATTACAGTTACCTGGGTTTAAAAGGGCGGATGTAGCTGCAAGAAACTTTAAACCAGAAATTAGAGTTTTTAGCTTAGAGTTTTCTCCAACAGGTTTGTTATATTTTATAATTTTATTCAATTTTACATTTGTAAAATATTGATGCACACTGGTAAAAATTAATTTGGATTGTGTAAAAAGATATTTATACAAATTAACGAAATTTGATGCAATACATGATTTGTGTGTATTTTTTCATGCTGAATACTTTTTCGTAGGAAAAGCTATGTCTTACCTATGAAAAGATATTTGCGAAAATTTGCCATTCTTACCATTCGTAATCAGCGTGAAAAAACACGTCGATTTCATAAAAAAGTATAGATGAGGAGGGGTACTCTATACAAAAATTACCAAAATGTATTATATCATTATATTTGTATAATTTTTATTAGGGCAATCATGGGCTGCGGCAACTACAGAAGGATTGCTTATTTATTCATTAGACATAGGATTAGTTTTTGATCCATTCCACTTGGATATAGGAATAACTTCATCTACTGTTAAGGATGCTTTACACGAAAAAGAATATTCTAAAGCTATAATGATGGCTTTGAGATTAAATGAAAAAAGTTTAGTTCGTCAAGTGGTTGAAAATGTTCCTTATACAGATAGTAAGTTATTATCTTTGGAATATATGCAAATATTACAACTAAAAAAATCAGTAAAATCAATACATTTTTTTAACACAAATAATGTTCTTTCTTCATTTTTACAGTATCTTTGACTACAATTAATGTGCCTCAAATTTACATCGAAAAACTTTTACACTTTCTGGCCTCTGAATTTGAGAAATCTATACATGTTCATTTTTATTTACTTTGGATTGAAAATATTTTAAATCAACACGGATCTAAAATTAATTCATCTGTCCAAATGCCTGTATTACTATTACTACAAAAAAACATGCAAAAGAAATACGATGATGTAAAGAAAATGTGAGTTTTCATATATTAATCATATCATTCTTATTGTTATTACTATTTACATTAGGTTAAATTAAAAAATTAAAAAGGAAAAAGTTAAAACTAGATACAATAAAGATAAAAATAAATATAAAGAAAGCTGAATAATAAAATTTTATATTTAAAAAGAATGACAGTTATTTATATAATAATGCTTACTTTGCTTGATTTTTAGATGTGACTTCAATAAGTATACAGTAAAATATATTGAAACATTAGGAAAAAAGAAGGACAAGAAGAAAGTCATAGAAATGTTAATGCAAAATGATGAAGATATATCTCAATGTGATCCTATGGATATAAGTTAAAAATTAATAAATGTTTTGTATTGTTTACACATTATCCTTTATGCACCTTCTCATTTATATAAATGAAAATTGCATGTAAATGCAAAATTAAACAATGTATTATATTGTAAATACTACATTATAAATTCATTTATACTAATTTGGATATAAATAATTTACCTTACTCTTCATCGGAATGATTTTTTTCTATATATATTATATATATTTTTTTTTCTTAAAAAACTCATACATGTCTGAAATTGCAGTGAGTTACCGGTTTATTAGCCAATCAAATGGTTAAGTTAAAGATAAAGTGAAAATCGATTATCCATTAAAGAAATTCAATAGAATTATAAAAAGTGTTAACAAGTATTTCATTCATATTTTCGTTTACTCATTTAATTATGCGTTTCTTTTAATATATACATATCCCTCTAGTGTACATTTTAATGTTTTTTAATACTTCATTCCAACTTGTCAATTTAGATAATAATTTAAATAAATAAATTATAATTGTTTATTAATATTTATTTCTTATATTTTAATAAAAGATGACAATTTCACAACAAAGCACGTCATATATTTAATACTTATTTATAATAACCATTAATGATACATAAATAATATATACCATGACCCAATTGACTTCGAAAATGAAATGTAACGTTATCTTCTCCTATTCCACCATAGAGTATTGTAACGTTAGCATTATGATTTTGACATTCTTGATCCAGAACTTCTATGTATGTAATGATCAATTTATTTCTGGACCTATTTACATAAGATGGTTCTTGTTCAATAACTTCATTTAATGTTCCTCGTTCTATTACGTTATAAAGTTTTACACATGACTCTCTTTCATCAGGAGTACCAAATTTATAATTCACACATTTGCAAGAAATTTCCTTGGGTACAAATTCCAGTAAAAGTATAAATATTGCAATTTTCAATTTCATCTTTATATATTATAATAATATATTTTATTAATATTCGTTTAATGCTAAATATATATTTCGTACTATTTATCAAAATATACTGCACTTTAAGAAAAGTAATATTGAAATAAAGCTAAAGTGGAATTACTTAACATTTATACCTTCAAATATTAATAGGAACATAAAACTGATTATTTAAATGCCATTAATTTTTATTAGAATCTTAAAATTTTCTCGTTAAAGCAAGTCACGTATTTTTAAGTATGTTATTAAGTTTGATCGTTAAATTACAAACAGATAATATAATTAAAAGAAAGGTAAAATATAATTAAGAGAAAAATTTATTAATTATAATTTATTAATATCCATCCCCATAAGTATTTAATGATTTTATTATCTATCGTAACTCTATTTCATAATTTCATAATAAATATAACTCACTTATTTTTTGATAGAAAAATAAGTAACATACTTCTTATTACATTGCTATAAATCACAAATATTTACAACCTCAGTAATACAGTAAATAGTTTCTGTCATGTTATAAAAGGCCTATGATTGATAATATTATTAACAAAAACAATGCATTTTATTTTTTACGTAACACAATTTATTATCGATGTATTTTATTTTACTTTGTAATATTATTAAATAAATATGTAATTTATTATAACAAATTATAATTCATTTAACGGTTCATAAGTCCATTTTGGAAACACTCTTTTGTACAAGTTCATCAAAATGGTATCATTAGATGAAATTTGTTTACTGAAAATGCATTTCATATGTCCATGAGTACCTAAAATTAAAAAAAAAATGAAAAACATAAGTAAACTGTAATAGTACATGATTTAATGATAATATACATAGAAAAAAAACAATTTCTTATAACATATTTACCTAATGGCTCTTTAATATTTCCTCTATGTCCATATTTAGTCCGTAATTCAATGGGTTTAAACCAATTGATATCATCGCGATTATAAAACATAAATCTAATTACAGCAGATTTTTTATGTATTTTAAATGGATGACCACTGAGGGTAATCCTTTTTATAACAACTCTATTTGGATTCACAGAGCAGATTCTGCCTGTGGCTATCAGTTCCTAAAGTATAAAAGAAATTAAACAATTTTAGAAATAAAGTAATTTTAATTTTATCCTTAATTTAAATTAATATCATGTAATTTAATAAAATGTACCATTGAGCCATTTGTTTTCTCCTTGTAACACAAAACGGGGCAAGGTGGAAAAGTGATTGGAGCATACATGCTTGCAACTGTAGTCGAATCTGGTTGGAAATATCTTTCCATCTGCAATTAAGTTAAAAAATAACATTATTAAAAGGAAGTTCTGCTATTTTGTATGAAAAAAATTAATTAGCGTCAGCATCAAATTGTATTTTATAAAATACGATACGTAAGCGATCAGGTTTACCTTATATTTGTTTATGAATTTATTTGCATGTTGACTAAAAATGGGACATGCGCGGAATCTTCTGAAGCCACACTGAAAAACTAATTTTTCTTTTGACTTAATTGGTTCGTCATTTGTGTTGGTTCTGGTCAAGAAAACATTTAATAGCGACATTTTGCACTCATATTTCAATAGTCCAAAGACAACTAATGGATTCTTGGTGGTCATATGTTTTTCTAGGAGACCATATTCTACATCTTTCACATGAATTGTTATGAATTCTCCAACCTAAGATAAAATTATTTAAATATTATTATATTAAAATAATATATAATAGAATGATTAATTTTAATTATAATAATACAATTTATATTAATTTTACCTTTGGCCCTTCAACATTTTCTTGTTCCTTCATTACTCGCCTACGAGTGTGTTCAAAATTTTCAAATTGATATATTCGTGAATATTCTTTTGGTAAATTCTCTTTTGGGTCCCAAGGACTGGTGCGAAATGATTTTAGACCACGGTACTTTTGAAAACGTCTTCTAGCATCCACTTCTTGGGGTGTATCAATTTCATCAGGAAATTCACGATCCAGTTTTGCTTCTATTAACAAAAAACAACATGATATATAAATTATAGTCATGGCAGAATTTATTTACACTTTTAATTTTTTTATATTTTGCTTACCCTGAAATCTAACTCTAGCTTGTCTCTCCTCTTGTATATCCATTGCTTCATCATATTTTTTGTCATTTTCCATAGTATCCCCAATAGTTATAGTTTC
The DNA here is from genome assembly GCA_022817305.1 of Leptoteleia sp. ZL-2020. Taxonomy (NCBI): domain Eukaryota; kingdom Metazoa; phylum Arthropoda; class Insecta; order Hymenoptera; family Scelionidae; genus Leptoteleia; species Leptoteleia sp. ZL-2020. Next base: position 10,390 of record JABFPN010000098.1, on the reverse strand, counting down.
ATATTCTTCCTCATCTGTATTATCGCTTTCATTTTCTGACATTGAATCATCAACATTCATGCCTTCATCGTTGTTTTCCAAATCTTCATCAGATTCTTCTTCATAATCTTCTACAATTCATAATAAGGATTTTGTTAACATATGCCTTTGTAAATGTTTGAAAGAATATTTAGTCAATTTATTTATTGCTATCATCTCAAACAAGTTTTATATTAACAATAAAATATTTATGATATTCTTAATTTCAATTTGTTAACAATATAAATAATTTAATGTATAATAATAACTTCGAACCTCCGTCTGAATCTGGAATCCAAGCTGCTTGGTACTCTGAAAAACCTTTTGGGACTTTTTTGACAATTTTATGTTTTTGAAAAGCTTCAGCGGCAGCTAATTCCTCTTCAGTAGGCCATGTTTGTTCATCATCCATTTCATCAGAAATATGCTCCATGTCTAATAATTCCTACAAAATACAAAATTTAAATATACAAAATCAAAATTATTTCAAAATTAAGCTACATTCTGTTGTAAAACTAACCTGTTGGCTAGGATCCGGAATAAACTCAGTATTTATAGATTCATTCTGATGTGCTTTATCGTTAAGGTAAGGATCTTTACATATAGCAATTTTCGACATTTGAAAATCACCAAAACCTGGTATATGAATTAAACCATTTACTGATAATGGTTTCCCCCTTAAAAATCCAGTTACTTCGAGAGTACCTTTAGTTGAATCCTAAAAATCAATTAATATATTTTTATATAAACATTAATTAAAATGATAGATTAGTATTTTAAATGCATAATTCTTTTTTACATTTTCATGTAGGGTTGCAATGATTTAAATCATTGATTAAATTCGCGATTTAAATCAAATGATTTTTTTAATAAAAATCATGATTTAAATCACTTTTTTTTTGGTGGAGGATTAAAATATATAATGTTACATTAATTATTGCAATTTTATTATTTTTTATATAAATAAAAAAATATAAAATTGGCTATAGAACTTTACTAAGTCCTAAATGACACTGAGAATAATTCACGTCCCCAATAGTGTCTATATTATAACAACACCTAAAGTTTCGCAACTTTGTTTTTGGTAACTCTGCGAAAACGCGCGCGAATTTTCAAATATAATAAAAATTTTTTTTTTATAATATATATACATACACGGAAAAAAATATGCGCTACTAAATTTCTATTTAAGTTAGATATATTGTTTGGCCATTATTGGGATAAGTAGAAATTATAATTATCATACACTGAGAAAAAAGTAATAGTAAAATTGAAAACAATTTATATCCATTTGAGGATATCTCTGAAGAGTGAAAAGTTTTACTATTAAAAATAGTAAAAATTATAATTATCAAAGCAATTGGTAGTACTTTTCTGCTAATATTTCCTACATGCCATTTAAATTTTACTATTATTAACAGTAGAAATAATTATTTTTCCAATATATCCTCAAATTGATACAAAAAATAGTAGTTTGTAATACATCTTTTTTCTCAGTGTAGCCAAACAAATTTATGTGATGAAAACTATCCTCGCGAGTTTCTTGAATTACATACACTGTATGGCTGAATCAGCCATACAAATTTATCTAATCGTCAACACACTGCAATCCAAGTAGTTTTTGTTGACATATTGAGGTTATGTTCAGTCCCTCTTAGATAAGTGTATTGTTGAATCAGCCATACAGTTTATGTAACGTTTAAATATTCATTTTAGTCAATTTAATATCTAGGTGCTTCTGCAAATAGAATAAATTCTTGCTAAATTAGTTCAAAATTGCTAGATAATCTCATTTACCTACCTACCGAAGCGAATATTTTTTTTCCGTGTATTTTTTTATTATAAATTTTCCATTTAGTAATAAAAATCAAAAAAATCAGATTTTTTTGATTTTTTTTAAAAAATCAAGATTTTATCAACCCTATTTTCATGTCATATTATTCATTTTCTTATCTTATTTATCTATATATGTACATATTTTTTTTAATATACTTTTAAAAAGTAATACTTATCTAATAATTTAAATAACTTGACTAAGAAACTTACATGTTCATTGGTTTTATAATTGACAGATTCTACTAGCATATAAGGTCTTTTATCTCTATAAATAACTTCTGTTTGCTTTTGACTGCCCGCTCTTCGCAAAAGATTTAATGCATCCATAGGTTTATCTAAGGTGGCCAATTTTTCCTCTGGGAGCCATTTAGAAATGGCTTTTTGAACATTTTGTTTAAAATCTTGACGTTTCTAAAAATATTATTTAAGTGTACAATGTAAATTCCATATAACAAATTATATTATATTGTTTTATTTACAAAGTTACAATTTGTTTACCTTAATTGGCAACTGTTCAATATTAGTAACAGTTACTATGGTTGTGGGTATTTTTTGAGCATGCAATGCATTCATTATTTCCTCCCCCCAATAATCAATAATTTCTGTCCTGGGATGATGTTCATCTCCAAATGTAGCTGATACAGCTAGTAAGACAGTATTTGACACTTTAGCAGCATCCAAAGTAGCAAAAGTGTTTCCCACAGGTGGAACAATTACAGAAAATCTCTGTTTAAATTTTGGAATTCTGAAAGAATTATAAAAACTCTTTTTTAATATAATTAAATCCCTTTTAAAACGTTTGACGAAATGCCTGAAGTTTATTAAACATTATACTATAAAAATAATTAATAAAAAATATATTCATACCCAAGATGTAAAACTCCTTCTGCAGTGTAAGATACAATTACACTATCATCCGCTTTTTTCAATAAATCAATTATATCATTTATTTCAATATCTTCCTGTAGCGGAATAATTGTAAGAAGTACAGGAGGATTTGCTTTATTTTTATCAATACATCCACCTAAATTACGTTTCTTTTCTATAATTTCTTCGCGCTTTTTCTTACGCAATTGTTGGGCTTGAAGTTTTCTATCTACTTTTTTATCTCGTTTTGTTATAGTTTTTACAGAAACTTTACCTGCACATGAAAGAAAGTAGTTTTTTTTCAGATATACAAACATTAATGTAATTTAAATATAATCAATACTAAATACGCGAATATTTTAAAATTAAATTACCATTGTTTACTTTATCAATTGCACCCTTGCTGCGATGACGACCTGTTTTATGGGGTTTATTTTTTTGCTTAAAAGGTCCAGGTCGATGTGCCGTGTTTTTTGTATCAACCATTTTTTTATTTTTGAATAAAAATAATAATTACAGTAGAAACAAGTATTCTTTTTTGTATTATATATATGTATATATCTGTATAAATGTATATTTTTATATTATACCATTAACCTTCTTCAAATACCCAACACATGTATTTCTTCGCACAGCTTTTAAATTTGTTATCAATATTTGCAAACACGTGTATCAAAACTAACCCAACAAACTTCACAAAACAGTGTAGAGATATTTAGGCCGGGGCTTGCACTTGAAGTGAGTAACAAAGCATTCAGAAAACTACTGCGGTTCTCGCTTACAAAATACTTTCTCTGTCACTCGCATTAGTATAATAATGTAAACGACAGAGAAAGTATTTTTTAAGCGAGAACTGGAGCAGTTTTCTGAACGCTTTGTTACCAACTTCTCCATACTGTTCCCACAATCATAAACTTTTTTGAATAGATCCAATTATTACCGCTAAAATTTTGGCACCAAATTTTTTAGTGAGATTTATAAAAGCATGCTTCTTTTATTTTTATTTCAGTTAAAAAATGTAATTATAAATATTTAAAAAAATTCATAGTTATCTTTAATCGAATTATCTTTTAAATGAATTGCTAACATTTATTTGCACTATTATCGTGAAACAAAAATAACTTTTTAACTAAATTATAAGAACTATTGTGTCGCCCTCTATTCCATCCCGTTCATTATATATCTATAAATTTGGATGTCGTTAGTCAAAAGCGTATATCTGGTTGAATCGTCAACGTTCTGATTATTATTTCTTAAGTAAAAAGTAAGTGTTTGCAATTTATTTTACCTTTTAATTTTAGGTTGATACTTTTTCATCAAATTATAATTCATCGAAGAATATTTGCAATTTAATAAATTTCGAATTACCTTGATAATTTTGTTATTAAAAGATTAAAAACGTGGCACGATTGTTTTATAAGCAGCACAAGAGGTCAGCATTTTTATGTTTAGTTTTGTGTGTTACATATGCATTTTCATTACATTACGTTATTATATATGCATAAATATTTATCTGTTGGATGAACGAAGGAGAGAGTAGTTCAGTATTGTTATACTCTATGCTATGAAATACGAATTTATTCCATTTCATGAGATTACTTTTTTCTTTCAGCAAAATAAATTTACAATGCCAAAATCAAAGGAATATCTTTCAACCGACTCTAGTGACAGCGAAGTATTAATAAATTTTAATTAAATTACAGTTCCTTTAAATGAAATGGAAATTGTATATTTTATGTTGTAAAATTATTTCTTAGGTGGAAGTTAAAGACAAAAAGAGGAAAGCAGAAAAGAAAGATAAACAGAAGCCTGCGCCAAAAAAAGCCAAAAAGGAGGATACTTCGAATGATAATGAAAATTCCTGGGTAATAGGAAATAATAGATTTGTTGAGGTTAAAGAGTTCAAAGGAAAGATTTATGTTGATGTCAGGGAAAAATATTTAGATAACCAAACCGCAGAATTGAAACCTGGTAAAAAAGGTGAGAAACTGTTTTCTTTGCATATCATTTGTAATAGATAAAGTCAAAAATGTGTAATAATATTATAATTATTAATAATGTTATAATTATTATTAGGTATTTTCCTTACTGCTCCACAATGGAAAAAGTTACTTGAAGTAGCCGATGAAGTTAATGAAGCTTTATCAAAAATGTGAATACCTCATCAGTATTTTTATATTATTATTATTATGATCCATTTCAATAAAGAAAAAGTTAATTTTTTATATATGTAATATTTGATATTGTAAAATGTTCATTTAATAAATAAATAATTGAAAATAATTACATTGTTTTAATATTGCTTTTTGATTTAATAATTAAAAAACAAATTAATATAATAGTACACAAACAGAAGTAATCAAGTATACAAACATAAGACACATTGAGAGTATACAATTATGTATATAAATGAAAAATATTCTATATAATAAGAACTCAACAATTTAATAAAATAATTCATTCAGACAACTTGCAATTTACTAATTGCATTTTTGTCATAAAATTATAGATAACAAAATATAGAAATAACTTAATTTTAGTTTTTCTTTTTTCATATATGGAAAAAGTTAGAAAAAATGAATAGAAATATTTGGAATTTATAATTAAAATTTTAATTACAGTTCTATAATATTAGTATTTTAAATCCTTAATATAACATCTAATTCTTCAATAGATACACTCGACGCTCCCATTTTCAGCGGGCGCAATTGCGCACGTGTTTAGCGCATGTATATTTTCATTGGTTATTTCTACTCGGTTGTTTCGGTTGTAACCTGCCTTAAACTGTATACAATTATTAATGAATTAAGCAAGTTTAAATTTCCCGCCATCGATATTCAGTTATTAATGGTTAAACAGCGAACCGGATATAGGAACATTTCCGCTGAAAATGGGGAAGAAATTTCGCTGAAAATGGGAGCACGTTGAAAATGGGAAGGCTGAAAATGGGAGCGTCGAGTGTATTAATGTTTAAAAACATTTTGAATGATCAAGTATCTTATTCTTAATTTTTAGTATTTCCATTTGACAATTTAATTTTAAAATTTTTATTATTCTATTCCTTTTTTTCAAATACATTATGCAGGGAATAGAACAAAGCTTTTGCATTGGATTTCTTAATTATTTTTATCTTACAATATATTTAAAATAGAAATTTCTATAAATAAAATGTCATTATTAAAAAAATATATATTTATTGCAAAATTAATTTTTACTTAAATTATGTTTTTAAAATTTGTAAATGAAATAAAAATAAGTGGTAAAAATAAATCACAAAAGCAATTTTCTACAGAAAATGATGTTTATTAATTAATCACAATAATATGAACAAAATTAAGATGCGAATAAAAAATGTCATAAACTTAGGTACATAATAATCAGATTTATTTTAATATTTAAAAAATGAATAATTACTTATTTTTATATAAATAAAATTAAAACACAAGAATACAATAAGCTGCACCACTAATACCATCCAAGTTCATCACACACATTATTATCAATATTCATTGCAAAACTTAATACGAAAAAGAACCCTATTGTATTCTTTTTCAAGTGACTTATATTCTGCATCCAGAGCTTCAATACGCTGTTCTAGAGTTGGCAATACCTTGTTCTTATTTGAACAATCTTGACCATCTTTATTCTTAGATGCTTGCATTGCTAACTCTAGCTTCTTCATCTTTTTCTCTTCTCTCTTATAAGGAATATTCAATCTTTTCTTCACATCCAATCTATATTGTTTATATTCATTTTCATTTGTAGTATCCGTTTGTAACAATCTCAAAATTTCATAAATCCTTCTTGCTTGCATCTACAAATACAAATAAAAGTTATCAGAATTGTTTTATATTAATAAAATTATTCAATTGCAAACAAAGTAAAATCAAGAAACCTTATTCATTTTCAATTTTTCCTTAGCTTCCTGCGCCATAATTTTATTAAACCCATTTACAAGATTTTCCGCTGCAAAACTAGGTAAATGTCTAGCTTCGCTGGCATCTACGAAATCTCTGGTACGTTGAAATGCTGGAGAAGGGTCTTCGACTGAAATTAAAATTAATTGATTGTAGATATTGTCAAAGTGCTTTTCAACCATATTTTCATATTAACTGACTAAATTAACAATTTAGTGTATATGTAGAGATATTATTTTATTAAAGTAACGAAATTTACCAGTGATGTCTGTTACTCTATTATCCTTAATAAAATAACGATAGATATTTCGAAGAAGATCAGGTCCGAGACCCATTGTTTGAAATGGAGGTAAAATTAAAAATTGGGCTATTCTGGGTCTTATATGTCGAGGGTAAGCATAATATAAATAAACAGTTGCATATCCAACTGTATCATAACAAGTTACTCCATTTTCATTTTTATATTTTTCATATCTAAGATAAAAATAAAAATCATTATTTATTAACACAGATACATAGATTCATGGACCGTATATTTCAGGGATACACCCTAAATTTTATTCACAAGTTACACTTTTGAATATTATATTATGTTATCATTTTATAATTTTAGTAGGAAATTTTCAACGTAGGAGCTATATCCCCTACCACCTATTTTCTTTTAAATCATCTTTTAAAGTCCTTGAAATATACGTTTCAGATTCATATATGTATATAATGTATCAAACTTACAAATTAAAGAAAACCCAATTTTCATCATCAACATCAACATAATTAGCTGCATCTATATACCAAATTGAAAATGTTCGAAGTCTTTTATGATATTCAAGATATGACTTCTTTTTTATGTCACCTATATAAACTTCGTAAAATCTTTTCATTTTATAATCTGAAATAAATAGTACAATATATACCGTGTTTAATACTGACGTAGTAATTTTTAGAATTCATAGTTAAGAACTAAAAAATGAAACATTTTAAAAAAATCAAAACATAAACAAATTTTCTTTTTGCTTTGTATTTACATCCATACTTATATCCCTTGAATGTAAATAAACAATACTATTGTTTTTATTTCATTAATTGGATCTTCCAAATATTTAAAAACATTGCTCTTATATATGCTTTATGTTAAGAATGTTTCGTTCTTCAGTTCCATATTCATAGTATCTTGTAAACCAATGAATATTTCCTAAATTATTAATTTAAATTATTGTTTTAAAGCATACCAGAATTATAAAAAGATGATACTAATTCACCATCAGGGTGAAAACATTCGTCCTCTTCGCATAGTTTAATAAATGTATCTAAATTATTTGTGTGATCGGGAGATATCCACGGAACTATTTTTTTATTAATGTTGTCTGGTTCCATTCCTTCACAAATCGATTCAGGAATTTTTTCTGAATAAGTAACACCAAGATAAGTCTGCAATGAACCAGCTGAATAATACAGTTTGACTTTCAGATCCTGATATCCGAATATAGTTTCTCTAAAAGTTTTAAATGGTTAAATTGAATAAACAATTTAAGTTTCATCTCTAAACGTATTTTTAATTGTAATAAACGTTACATACTTTTCACCAAACACTTGATGTGACATTTCTGGTTTAAAGGTTTTTTCTAAATCATCATCTTCTAAATCATCAACAGTTCGTACTAATTTAAATTCCAAAGCATCATTGGCGTCAACTATGTAAGTCTTTACTCTGGTAGTAGATAACGCCTCCATTTTTTCTAAAAAAAATTTTGAAATTAATTTGGATTAAACTTTCATTTGTTTTGTTAATCATCTTCAACATATTTCTATTCCTGTATTAAAGTAGAATATGACTTTGTGAAATTTAAACAAAAAGCTAACATTAGTTTTACCATTGTTTCTGATAATTGCCGAGCATTACATTTATAGTAATGTATTAAGAATTGTTTGTTTTGTAAATTATTATTATTGTCATTAAATGAAGAAAAATGTAAAACAATGTCACAATAAACATATGGAAAATTATATATTTATTATATTATTTATAAAATTTTACCAGGTTTTTAATATTTTTCAGTAAATCACTTCCACTAGGGTGGTGCTTAGAGCTATAGAATAATATATATATATATATATATATATATATATATATATATATATATATATAATTGATCAAAATTACATTATTGATCAAAATAGATATAATATTAGAAAATTAAGATTTTTCGAATTTTATAAATATTTGTTCTTTGAGTTGCTTAAACCTACTACATGCCGAAACGTCCCGAGTCTACCTTACTTCCAAAAAATGTTAATAAGTTCTATTTTGTAAACAATTTTTCTATCAATGCTTATAATTTATATTTGGATTTGAATAATATTTTGTTTATATATTATTGTATTTAGAAATAAAATAATAATATTTACATAAAACAATTAAATTAATAATACTTTTGGTAAATAATAAAAATAAAATTTATACACAAAAATTTAATTGAATATCTTTTTCATCGAGTGTTCATTTCTGAAATATTTTAATGACTTGTTATTATGGAATATTTTAATGACATGTTTATGAAAATAAATACATTTCAATTTTTTTTATTAAAAATACCTTAAATTTTTATTACATTTCTCATGATTTATCGTTTATTGTTTTTATATTTAAAGATTAATAGTTTTTAGGTTGACAGGTTTTTTCGTCGTCGAATGCGCGATAAATGACTGAAAATTATAAAATGTAAAAGATTCATTTTGGCAAAACGTTTTCTCTTGTTTTGCACAAGAAATGTTTGTTATGGTAAAAGTGTTTTGTTTCAAAACATATTCTCTGTTTTCAATTTGTGTTTCCCGAAAATGAATTAGAAGCAAAAAGTGTTTCGAAACAAAACGTTTATGTTTAAAACATATGTACAATCAAAACACTTATCAGTATAAAACATCTCCTATAGAAGCGAATTAAAACTACACCAATCTAGTAACAAACGATTGATGTTTCATCTTAAATCCATTAAAAATATTCCATATCAATTAGCTTACCAAAGTCATAAAAACAATGTTTATAAAATTTGATTTAAAATTATAAATTTGCCTTACTTGACATTAATTGGTTGCATTGAATGTTCTTGTTGTAAATAAAGTGGCTGCTGATATCCTCCCGCGTCTAGGTTAAGTCCTTCAGGAGATTGCTGCATACCCCCGCTAGATATCATCTGTAAAAAGAAACAATTTGGTATTTGCGGTAACCATTAATAATCACACCAGGTACACTGAAAGAAATTAATACGAAAATTTTACTATTTTAAACAGGAATTGTGTTACACATTCGCTAAACTTTATAAATTACTGTTAGAAAACCGTAAAATGTTGTACTGTTTTGGAAAAACAAAAATGTTACTATAAATTGACCAACCTCAATTTTAACCTTTTGCTTCGCTGCTTTACTTAATAAAGAATGCAATGTCCCTAGTAAAAATTTTTCGTGGCATGCCACATTAGTGGTATGGTCCTTACGTGGATATCACATTTACAGCCCTACCTAGGTTTGCCATATCAGGGCCATATAAGGTCCCTATTAGGAAAACATGAGAAAGGGTATCATCACAGGGGCCCGATCGGGTTTTCATGTCGGGGCCAACCATAGGGTGTAACGCATGGCATCGATGTGGTCCTGATGAGGCACACCAACAATTCAGTTGCCAAAATGGCATGCCACTTCGGGGCCAGATAGGGATACATTCACGATTTCGTACTTTTTTGTCATGGTTAAAATT